>VZTJ01002462.1:33071-46125 GCA_013397795.1 Orthonyx spaldingii | reverse complement strand
CAGGGAGGGTGGTAGCCACGAAAAAATCCAGGGAAGAAGACAAGAGAACATGCAGTGTCTGAGGTTTTGTATGGGGCAAATAAGGGGCGGGCAGAGCATCAGTGCCAATCATCTGAGGGATAGGGGCGGAACATAGGCAGGGTCAGGGTCCTGAGGGCCAATGGGCAAAGCTGGGGCAGTGACAAAGGAGCAGGGACCAATGAGGGAACAGAGGAGGGAGAACTCTCTGGAACCAGGGACAAAATAGGGTAGAAGAGGGCGGGGATATCAGTAACCAACCAGAGTAGCAAAACTGGGGTACATTTGAATAACTGGAACAAGGAATCCTGGGGTAAGGCAGATTTCTGCTCACCCTAACCTTAGGAGTAATTATCAAATGAAGGGTCTTCCCACCAATGGACCCTCGTGGTTCTTGGTGGTGCAGGCCCACCAGCTTCCACAGATGGTTCATGTGATTCAATGTAGAACTCAATCTACCTATTTCTGTCATCATATGTGGCCAATGAATGTTATAAAACATTTATTAGTGATTTGGTTATGGATACTTTTCCCAGAAGTTGTAATTAATTGCAACTGATTGATGCATTATAAATCAATCACAGGTAGATATTGTTAAACAAAGACAAAATAATGATGATCCAAAGACTGTTAATTAATCAGGAAAAAGAGGCAGAAGTCCTTGAAGCCATAAACTACATTTGTTCATAATATTATCTCTTCAGTGGGTTTCTTATTCAGGAAGAGGAAATTGGTTTGCCAGTCCTTGACCTGATTTTGTTCCCTGTCCATTCCTGTACCCATGAGGGTAAATAGACTTAACGGGGTCTTGGCCTGAAGTCTGGATAGCTGCAAGTTTAGGACTATAGACCAAGATTAACTTGGGATTTTTAATTTCTGCACACTCCTTCTCCAGCACTCAGGCAGCAATCCTTTGTCTATCAAAAAGGAAAAAAAGAAAAAAAAATTCTCTCATTTAAATCTGGCCTAGGTACACAAGAAATTAAAAATTCAGTATGAACAGAGCTGACAACTGAAATTCTTTCTTCTGGGTGTTAATCTCCAGTGGAATATACAGGAAACCATAAATATAAATGTTATATATATATATATATATATATATATATATATATACACACACACCATATATAAACATAAAAATATAAAAAGAAATACATTATTTAACAGTGCAGACATCACATTTTGAAAGAGAGACTTCCAGAGTATGCAGCTTATTTTCCTCGGCATCAAAATGCAAAAGTTTTTTTCTACTAGTGAGACAGTTTGTGTCGCTGCCAATTATAATTAATGTTTAACTGACTTTATAATTGACATTTTGGTATGTTTGCCTGATATTAAGGACTTACATGGTACAGGACTTCTGTAACAGTCCTTTCAACACACTTTCGAAAAATGTAATTTTGAGTCAGAAAATGCTCTACTTCAAAAATGACATTGGCAAAAAAAAAAAAACCTGTCCTGGAGAGAAATTTAAGAATTTGGTATAGTTTGTGAAAAGCCCTCAGCATCCTGAAGTATTTGCTGTGTGGACATGGGTGGGTTCCTGTCCTTTTCAGTCTGGGGTAGACTTAAATTAATTTTGATAAAGTCTTTATTTCACTATCCCAGTTCTTCTCCCAGTCTCCCTGTTTTCATGTCGATCCACGATGTTTTTCATCCTATTTTCTCACCTGTACTGTTGAGGAAGAGGAAGTGCAAAGAATTGTGAACAAATCAAAAAATGTGATTAAACATGACAATATGAACGTGTTATTTGGAGCACAAAGAGGGTCTCTTACAAATATGTAAGAATATAGCAAATAATGTGAGTTTTTATTGGGTTTGGAGAGCTGTTCATTAAAAAAAAAAGTATTTTGAGTGGCCTGGAACATGATTTGAAGCCCATTTTCCCATGATACTGTTAAAAATAAAGTTTAAATATTCCCACTAAAATGGATTCTAGTCAAACTGTGGCTTTCAGGAATGACTGGGAAAGCTGGGGTCACAACAGCCACCTGCATCTTGCTGGTGGCAGCTGCACAGGAGCCTAAGGGATTGTCTGGTCACAAAAGTTTGTTTATTGCAAATCTGTACATTTATAGAGCAAACAAACACCACAATACTGATGGAATATAATGGGCAGAGCAACATTCCAAACTAAGTAGATACTACTACTACTACTACTACTACTAAATGGTTAAGTAGTTATTGTGTAAAATAATCTTCAGTGAGCCTGTCTTCTATAAATTTCTCTGATTGTTTCATTGTCCTCACCACACTTTTGGCATCCAAGGTACCTATGATGAGGAAATCTAAAATATATTCACAGGTTATTTCCTTTTTATTGGTTCTGGAACTCGCATGCTGTGATTTCACTGCAAGTTTTCTATTTTCTGTATTCTTAGAAATGCTGAGAAATAGGTCCCTGCTCTCTTTCTGTTTGAGATTTTGCTAATGTCTTCTCCATAATTTCCTTTATAACTTTCCCAAGCAGGAAAATCTCAGTTTATTTAATGTATCCATTTGCAGAATGAAACAGATTAAATTTTATTCTTGAAGTCATATTTGTTCCTGTTCTACATTCGTTATTTTTACCTCTCTTATACCCCTGTGGTTTTACACAGTGGTACAATGATATCTTTTCTCTTGTTCTCTTATTCTTTTCCTAATTTTTCACATCACACCTGCTTGCTGAACTGCCACTAAAGCGGATATTTCCATATAGTTATTCATTATATGATTTCAAGAGCACTTCCGTGAGCACTAGCACTGGTTTAGTGCCCGCCCCACGTGCTGGCAGAGCTGTTTTTCAACACCCACCTCACCAGCTGAACCCCTCTTGCCACATTTCTGTCCGCACACAGCCCTGTGGAAGCTCTCTGAAGGAGTTCACTGATGGATTCTGTCTCTGGGACAGGAAAATTTGTATCGCTCAAGCTTTGCCACCTCTGTGGTTGCTTTGATTCTGCACGGGACTAATTAGACACCGGATTTCTGCGGGTGAATTCCTCCTGCAGACCTTCTGGGATCCTCTTTGGGCACTCCAAATTGGGGACTTCCTCAGAGGCACTTCAAAAACAATGAAAGTTCAGTTTTAACCAAATCTTCTGCCCAGCGTCCTGCCAAGAGGGTCCAATGTGAGAGACTAAACTTGCACATTTTGAAGAGTGTTTATACTCCTAATACACTCTTATTTCACTATGCCAAGTTTATGCACATGTATCCATTTATACTTTACATTTTATATTTTATATATTTACAATTTTATGCTTTATTGCTGGTAAATGAAGCATTACTGCATTTTTCTTTATCATCACAAGCACTGAAAGGAAATTTAGCCTGAAATCTGAAGGTAGACTTGGGAGTTTTGGACTAAATTATCTCCCCCTGCTCCTTTCCTTCAGCATAAAAGAAGATCTGATACTGGAGGCTGTGTAATGGTGCATTAGATAACAGCAGAATCAGCAGAAGTATGCCTTGAAGTTGAATAATAAGTTTTTTTCCTTCCCTATAATCTTTAATAAACCATCAGAACAGCAGAAAGATGTATGAGAACCATCCCAGGCAATTCTAATTTGCAGCATATTTTCAAAACAAAACCAGAGACGCATTCAAAAATAACATTTCATGAATGGGAGATCAATTATTTTTCTTTTATTTCACAGAATCATACAATCCCAGAATGGTTGGGATTGGAAGAGACCTTAAAGCTCATCTTTTTTCACCCCTGCCATGGGCAGGGACACCTTCCACTATCCCAGGGTGCTCCAAGCCTGTTCCAACCTCTTAATAATTAGTTAAAACCAGATGAGTTACAAATGAGATTTTCCTCTCTTCTCCTCTCCCTGTCTTCATCTTGCATGATTTCACTTTTCACACTGCAGTTTACTCTGTATTTCTGTTTCTCCTTTTAACCTTACACGGATTACAGCAGCACTGATTTCTTTTCTTCCTTAGCAGCAGTTCATCGGTCTAGGATTTGAAGAATGTGATTCAATTCACTTTCCAGAAACACCATTACCTGCCACCTGCATTGTGTTTTCTCTTGGCTTTACCTGGGTGTTACTCAGTAATTTCTCAGGTATTTCAGATTTCCATTTCTGGTAGCTTTCATGCCAGCTCATACTGTTGCTTGCCATTCACTGAGGTGAAAATCCTGAATAATTATGATAATTATTTGATCCTCTATTTGCTGTGAGCATGGCTGGAATGCATGGCAGTGACAAAGCTGTGGGGCTCTTTGGGGAGTTTTTAGTCTTGTGAGAAGGGACCTGCCAGGGATGGAAACCTTGCTCAGGAGCTGTAGATGCCTGTGCCCAGCTTCCAGTGACTATTTCACTGGTCCTTAGGGATCACAGCGACCTGGAACACTGCAATGAGGGGCTGGAATCATCAGGCTTGGAAACGATGTCCAGGACCATCAAGCCCAGTCTTTCAGCTAAACACCACCATGTCACTAAACTGTGCTGTGAGAGGACACATCCACTCATTCTTTGAACACTTCCAGGGCAGCCTGTTCCAGTGCTTGATCCCTCTCTCAGGGAAGAAATTTTTACCAATACCCAACCTGAGCCTCCCCCGGCACAATGTGAGCTCATTTATTTTTGTCCTGTCCCTGTTCCCTGCGAGCAGATCCTGACCCTGACCCACCTCCCTCCTGCCAGGGAGTTGTGCAGACCCAAAATTTCCCCCCTGGGCCTCCTTTTCTCCAGGCTGACCCCCTTTCCCAGCTCCTTCAGCCCCTTCCCATACGTTCAGAGAGCCTCAGATGTTCAGAGCCAGGCTTCTGCTGGGAAAGTCAGAGTCCTGGTTAAGGAATCTCAAGTCTTTGAAGGCAGAGGGAGAGGGAAAAGGAGAAGAGCCACATGCTGAGGACAGCTGCCAGGAGAGGTTTGCAGGGCAGGTTGTGCAGGAGGACACACCGGGGGCAGCTGCTGAGGACACTGGGATTGAGGACCATGAGTGGGATCTGAAACAAGGCCCCCAGCACTGAGGGGAGCAATAGCCCCAGCAATCAGAGCCTTTCATTCCTTCTGATTTCCTGGGGGAGGATGCTCTGGAACCACCAGGAGTGATGGCGCTGGGGGACACTGCAGCCTGCAGCTAGGCGAGGTGATGGTCAGCAAGGGGCAAAGTGCACAGAGTGAGGAGAACAAAGAGGAATGGGAACAAATAAACAGGGCAAAGACATGTCTTCCTCAGATGTGCTGGACAAGCTCTTCAGGAGAGACAAGCAGGGATGACAAGGAAAGAGTTGTGTCCCAGGTTGCAATATAAGATATATTCTATTACCATCTCCACAAGCTGTTAAAACAGGTGGGGCACTGTTTGTTATCTCCTGTCATGGCTCACCCCTGATAACTCCCTCTGGGTGCTATCTCTGTTAATGGGCCGTCAAGAACCCAGCTCATGACTCATGGAATTACCTCATCCCATTGTGAGATGCTCTGCCCACGGGGAGGAGCCAAGCATTCCCAGCTGGATATAACCTGGGCTTTGGAACTGCACAAGTCAGCCCTGTCTACTGGATTCCCAGAGGACAGGAGCTACCACTGGACCTTCAGGTGGAGACCAGACCCTTCTACAGGATCACCGCTTCAATTGAACCACTTCACTTGGACTGCTGCCACCACCCTGACTAACAGGGTGTCAGGTTGTATCCTGACTCTGTCAGTGTTTTTCTTGTATTATTGCATTTATTTTAATTTTCCTATTAAATTGTAATTCTGACTTGCAATCTCCCACTGGTTTGCTTTTCAAACTAGTACAGCTGTGAGCCTCCCTGGTGTGGCTGAACAGGGCAGCAGCACTGTGGGGGACAGGGAGCAGAGAGCAGCAGAAGTGTCACCCCCTTTGCTCAGCACTGCCGGAACACCCAGACACTGCAGCCACTGCCAGCCCCTCCCAGTACAGCAGGAGCACTGGCAAACTGGCACAAGGCCAGAGGGGCCCCTGGGGTGCTCAGGGCTAGAGCATTTGCTCCGTGAGGAAAAGTCCAGGAGCAGGGCTGGGTGCAGAGAGGCCATCGGGGCACCACCACAATGGCCCTGCCTGCGTGAGGGGACTGAGCACATGGGACAGAGGAATGCAGAGAGAGGCCCATATGGGATGTGAGGATATGATTTTTCTGCAGATGGGATGTGAGAATACACTTTTTCTCCAGATGGGATGTGAGGATGTGATTTTTCTCCATGTATCAGGGGAAGGTGCTGCCAGTGACATTGTGCCATCTCCATCCCCAGAGGCTGTCAAGCCCTGAGCAGCCTGGCCTTATCCCAGTGCTGTGAGCATGAGGTTGGACAGGACCTCCTGAGGTCCCTTCCATCCTGGATTATCCACGAGTCCATGACATCTTCCATTTTACAGCTCAGTACCGTATCAGACAAATATTAGACCACATCCCTATGCACAAGGGAGAGAAAAGAAAGGGAATACAGAAAATATTAACATAATGGATTTCAGTTTTGAGCAGAGATCTCCTTTTCCAGCTGATAAGAGATGAGGAAGGATCAGGACGTAGACAAAAAATGTATTCCTTCTGAATGGGAACAAGTAATTACAAATATAGAAAATCAATCACCAGGAAGCCCAAAACACCAGGTTTTGCTGTTGTAAAACAAATTTGTAAATTCACTCATCAAATGAAACTCCATGCCTAGCTTGATGTTTTGGCTTTGATAAATTTAGAATGTGGTTTGAATACTGTTTTCTGTTTTCTTAAGATTTCTGTCTCTGTTATAAATGAAACAATGAAGGAAAAAGACTTCAGGACATGAAAGATTAATCCTGCCTTACCTACTCTGACCAGGAGAATTTTTGATAAATTAATTTCCTTGAGCCATTAAAGGAGCCTTGCCCCTTTCCACAAGTTGTATTGGAAGTTATCTCTAATTATGGATTATGTGTCCAGCCAGCTCTGATCTTCTTTCAAATACCAAATCCTTCAATAAAATTTATCCACATCAAACTTCTTATGTTTAATGATGACACCAATGAAGAAATAATTAATCAGAATTACTTTTCAAATTGTGGTAAAATCAGCATTAAAGCACTGGTGATCTATACTTTAACAGCTCCCAGGTGGAAGAAAGAAGGATTTTGAAAGTCATACTGAAGACGTACATACAAAATAACACAGAATACTCATTAAATTCTTCCAAACTCTTACTGTATTGATTAGCAGTCAAACTGTCAGGGATCTGACCTATTTGCTCTTCACATGGCATCCTTCTGACATTTACTGTAAGGAGGAGAAATGTGCCTCCTCCAGTAGGATCTGGTAGCAAATGAGGAAAGTCAGTGAAGGAACAAAGAAAGCAAGAAACTGGGGGCGGTGACAGACCTACTCTGGTTTGCTCTTGGCTCATTTAAATTAATTACAAATTATCCAACATGCGCACGAGCTATTCTTTTACGTATTCATTGGATCACGGAAATGAGAGATGAGGGAGTTGAACTTGCAGCTTTTGGTTTCTCTGGGTGGTCACAGAGCAGGAAATGCTTGGGGAATGCATTCAAAGCCTTCTCCTGAAATCACAACACTGGTGGAACTCCATGGGTGAGGCACCATCACTGGAAGCTGGTCTCTGTTGTCTGCAAAACAGGAAGGGGCTGGGCCCATTCCTGGTTTTCCAGAAGAGGAGGGTGTGACAGGATCTACATCCACTGTGGATGACAGCTTAGGAATCACAAAGGCATCCAAAGAGGATGCTCAGACCAAGCATTTCCCCTCCCAGCGTGTCTAGGTGTGGGGAGCAGGGCACAGCCCCAGCTCTGAGCCCCTGAACACTTGAGCTGCACATTTCCTGCTCTGTCAGGTCAGATATTTTTGCCCTGGCAAGGACGAGGCATAAAGGAAAAGCAGTGGGATTCCAGTTAATAGAGCACCCTCTCAATTGCACTATTCACATTAAACAAGCACAGGGATTGATGCAAAGGAGCTGCTCAGACCAATGAGTCAGGCACTCCTGGGTATGGCATGAAATTGTTCCATCCATCACAGGCTGGAGTGTTCTCTGTGTACTGCACATGTAAAAGTACATTAAATTGGGACTATTGTACTGTGACATTTCTATTCTAGACAATTGCGAGTTAAATCAATGCACATTTTATCATGTCTTTGAATGTCTAGAAATAGTCTCCTGCACAGTGCCTTGTCAAACACTTTGGCGTGAATATTTTCTCAGGAGAGCTCTGTAATTCTGCACAGCCGGCCTCGACTGTGGTAAAAAAAAAAACAAGTCTGGGTCAGAAACATTGTTATTCATATACTGCTGCTGCTCTGGCATGGGAGGAATTCAGGAGCTCTCTGTAATTCCTATCAGCAAGAATAAAAGTGGAGTAAAGCTCTTCCCAGTCCTTTACCACCACTGGACTACACATGGCCTGGCAAAGCGGGCTGCAGAAGACAGCACTGACTTCTGACAGCAGAACTGGAGCAAAATCTGATTGGGATGAATCAGAATTTGGAATTTCACCACTCATTCCTTCATCTGGGTAAAAAAGCAGAAGCAGGGCAGGCATGAATTCCTGGGCCTCATCTCTGTTTAGGCCTGAACCAGAATGAAAAACAGAACAAAGAATATAAAATCACATTTCTCAACTAAAGCAAAAACACTGAAATTATAGACAATGCCAAGCCTAAGGCACCTGGAATTCAGGTGGGCCTTATTCTGATATATTTTCTGTCACTTAATTTCAGAATTTAAAAACACCACCTAAGCAGAGATCTAAAGTCTCACCTGTAACAGCCAAAGGACAGTGACAGGGTTGAAAGCAGGCTGCTAAAATGAGAAATGACCATCTAACTTGCAGTAATCATGTGAGAAACCTGGGATTAAATAGAACTGGCTCTTGTTTCCCAGTTCAACATTTATTTGCCTATTTGACATCCTAGGAGTAAATACAGCTTTTAAAAGTCAAACAGAACTAATTTATTAATGTGTTCCAAGCACTTTAAGAATGATTAATGGCAATTTTCTAGTTTTACACTGCCAGTGTTTAGCAGACAGCTATTAGAAAATCAGTGCATAATGACACTGCTGAGGTATTTGCTGCTCTGGCAGCAATACTGGAGACAAAGATTCTGGACTCAGAACTTGCACACGTGTGGCAATCAGCTGTGAAGGTTGGTAGTGAAATAGTGAGTTCTTTTTCTTTTTGAAGACATGGAAACAATACTTCTGAAGAAATGGAAACAATATTTTTTGGGAGGGATATAGTTACTTTTTGAAACTACAGAAACTATCGCATGATCCAAGAGCTATGGGAAATTCATATAAATGTGAATATAACCTTTACTATTAGAGATTACAACAAGACATCCAAAGCTCCTAGAAGCTTCTCCAAAATCAATATCTTTTAGAAAGCTTGGACTTGGCAATCTTGGAGGTTTTTTCCAACTTTAATGGTTCTGTGGTTCTGTAGGAACGAAAAGACACCAGAGAGATCTGACACGAGAGTCACTCATGTTATTCATCAACCAATTAAGTGGATAAAAACTGAGACATTTCCTTTCTTCTCCACAGAAATTGTGACAGTCCCCAAATGGTCCTTTGGAAGATTAAAGGAACCAGCTGTCCTGAAGGTGTTTCTTGGCCCTGGCACAATGTTAAGGATATCACAAAATTACCCCAACACAGTTGGATTCCAAGTACTCCTGTTCATTCCCTTTGCAAAAATACACAGGAGCCAACAGTGGAGCACATCCAAGTGACACCAGTGAGTGAAGAATGACAACGAGCATGAGAAAAACAGAAAATAATCCTTGATTTGCATTTAAAAATACTTAGAAAAAATTGACATCCTGAGTGCAGAGTGGGAGCAGTGGACTGAAACCAGTTCTTAAGGAAGGGATTTTTGGGTAATGGGAGCATTTATATGACTCCATTACAATGTGCCCTTGCTCAAAATTTGAATAAAAGGAAAAATTAGGACATGGAACAGATTTATACAGGCTTCTTTTGGCTTCTTTTTCATATTCCTTCTTAATGGCTCTGTGGATTTATTGTCAGTCCAAGCTGAAATGAATCATTCCCAGTCCGAACAGGAGACAATAATGTCATGGTCATGGAAAGGCAGACACCATGCTGGAAAGGTAAAGATGAATTCTGAGTGCCCATGAAACAATTCTTCTCCACTCAGCAGCACAAATCCACAGCTGAATGACTGTGGAATGTCTGGAGAAAATACAGCCAAGGACAACAATAATGGTCACAGGTCTGGAAACCACGACTCGAAATGACTGCAGAAAACGTGAAATTCAGGGAAATGGCTGAAATTATTTTTAAGACTCCTCAGCTACATTTGTTGCAGGAAGGAGGATTCACTTCTTTATATGCACATAGAACAAAAAGTAGTCTGGAATGAGAAAGGTACAAATGAGACATTAAGAAAAACAATCAAAAACCAGCCCACAATTGTTTATTAGAGAAGGTCCCTAGCATGGAATAAGTTAGCTAGTGACTGTGGACTCTGTTTTCCCTGGTCTGATGAATTACACTTATTTAGACTTGACCACTGTAAATGTAGTGAAAATTATTTAGGCCAACTGGACAGAAATAAACTCTGTGGTTTCACAAGCACTGATTCTCTCCTCATCTTTAACCAGGAACAGAAAGAAACTGCAGGGAACAGGCAGAAGCTGCAAAAATCAGGGAGCAAAGAGGAGAGAGGGAGTGAAACTCCACCTCGAGGATGGTCCATGTGATGTGGTTCTGTAGGCCACCTTTCTGCTGTGTCCTTCTGCAGTGCCCAGCACACTGAATTCCTAATTGAAGGAAACAATCATTAAATAAATACAAACCTGACTGGGTAAAAAAACCTCACATGGTCCTGCTAGATGTGTTTATTCTACAGGCTGATAAACTGCAGTATGAAAAATGTGTTTTGTCTTAATTTCCTTTTGGTTAAAATGATGAAATTTGCTTTACTGCTTGTTTTTCATCTGCTGAATGACAGAAAAATCCTGGTAATTTGCTGTCGAAGTATTTCGAGTCTCATTTAGCACTTGTCTACTGCAAGTGGGGTCTTTATGTATTGTCACAAAAGAGTGACACTTCTGGACACTGGATTTTCTAAATCAGGAATGAAGTGACAAGATTACTTCAGTTGGAATAGAGTTTTACACCCCTGACTTTTGAATAATGGCAGTAACGTTGAATTGTGAATATTAGGATGGCAATATTCAGGTTGCTGTACCTTTGCTTTCTATCCATATAGATATATAAAATCTAGTTTTTCACTCCACTATTCAAGCATTCCAACCAGTTTTCTTCAGAGGAACAAATCCATCGTTTGCACTGAAGAAATTATAGTAATTCAATGGAGAGCATCAACAGTGGAAAAAAGAAATACCATCTGTCAGCATCCACACCTTCCATCCTTGTAAAACTTGAAAAAGCCCAGGGAAGTTGCCAGAAATCTTTCCTTAGACCTCAAAGGCATATGAACAAAATATATATAATAATTGGCTGGCAGAACTAGGAATGCAGACGCATTTATAACTTGCAGCAGCAGAGCACAATACCTAATAAAAACCTGTTCTAAAAGACATTTTTAACGAAGTTGATCATCAGCACTTGAACCTGCTCTCCAGTAACAATTGTGAAAAAATTGCATTAGAAGGAGCAACTTAGAGTATTACAACAAAAGAACATGATATAATCTTTCTGTCCCTCTGTGTCCACAAAATAAAAAATAAAATAAAATAATGAGTTGCACAGAACACATACAGATTTTCTGTTCTTTGTGCAAAATATATGTCACTTTGTAAGTGACAGTGGCAGCCTGAAAGTTTCTTTTTCTGCTACATACGATCTTTCTAATTTGTGGTCCATAGTTCAGGCACCTGTGATTTTACATTATTCCCAGCTGGAAGACTTGCATACTTATATGGCTGTAAGTGTTGATAACAGGTTTTTTTTCGAAAGGATGGAAATTCTGAGACTCGCTTTTATAATCCCTACATGTAGAAACCTTCGCTGAAAACCAACCAATAGTGGAACAACAACTCAGGGAGCTGGGAGCTGGATCATCTTGAAGGCCTCTTCCAACTCAAACCATTCTGTGATCCTGTGAAATGGTTAATGGATAAAACACTCCTGCTCTCTTTCACATCCTTATCAGCCTGGTGCAATGTTCCTGCCTTTCTGGAAACCTCCACCAAAGCCACTGGTGCCTTCAGACTGGTGAGTTGAGCCTTCATTGCATTCTTGGTTTTAAAGTATTTCTAATTTTTTCATTTCCTTCTACCAGACTCTCGCAGAGCCTTTCTCCATTGTTTGAAATGTTAATTTTGTTAATAAACATTGGATGATAACACACATGCAGTACATGACACGAGTAGAAGATTAGTGATTGTTAAAAATAATTTTAAGACATGGTGGTTGAAAACAAATAGCTTCGTTTTCATTTTAATTGATGTAATCCATTACCAGGGTGCAACTTCTATCCATGACTGCTTCTAATTAGCAGTCTGCCTAATTAAAAGTGCACTGGTAACATCTCCCTGGAATGTCCCTTGCAGGAGCTCAAGTCCATCCATGCTGAGTGGCACAAGTGAAATGTAGGCAGTGGGAATGGAAAATTTCAAATATTTAAAAGTCAATTTGTGTTAGAGAGAAATAATGGTGGGGGGATTTTCCACCCCGTCTGGGGGGAAAGAAAAACAGAATGTGAAGATTCTTTTATTCCTCTGGCTGCCAGGTTGTCAGAGAATCATTAAGGATGAAAACAGAACATCAAGTCCAACTATTAACCCAACACTGAATCATGACAATTTTGAAGACTTGAGGTTAAAATCAGCTTCCATAAATGAAAGGGGTGTTGTTGAATTACTAACATTGTACAGCAAGCAGAACCAAACCCACATCAACTCACACAGGCCTTTGAAAACACCAGGACTTGGTGCATTATGAGGAAAAATTTGCCTTTAATCCAAGATAAACCAACACAGGTCTCTCCAAATGCAGAAGGGAGAAAGGAAGGAAGAGAGAAAGGAAGGAAGAGAGAAAGGAAGGAAGGAAGGAAGGAAGGAAGGAAGGAAGGAAGGAAGGAA
>VZTJ01002462.1:0-32993 GCA_013397795.1 Orthonyx spaldingii | reverse complement strand
GGAAGGAAGGAAGGAAGGAAGGAAGGAAGGAAGGAAGGAAGGAAGGAAGGAAGAGAGAGAGAGAGAGAGAAATGGATGGATGAATAAATCAGGCAGTGGTATAATGTGAAAACAACTGTTATTTGTCAATAACAAATAGCGCCAATTTGATCCTAGATCTTCACGACCCCCAGTTTGCTCTAGATTAATTTAAAGCCTGCTAATTCAAGAGAAATGTGGCCAGAGCAAGCAGAGATAACAAAGTCTCAGTGTGGACTTTGAGGCCATCTGGCTTTTAATCCAGGCTTAAAAAGGAATGGTCTGAACAAGGTCTTTGCTGGCAGGAAGGAGCCTACAAAGCCCAGACAGCATTTCCCCAGCAGCTGCACTTTGCTTTTCCTCCTGGTGCTCAGCTCTGCCCCTCTCCCTTCCCATTCCCAAACGATTCCAGCACTCCCCTGGAAGCACATTCCAGCAGTATGCTGTCTTTAGTACATTTTCTGACCCCTTAGTGGGGTTTCTGGTTCTGTTTGATCTGGGATGAATAAAAATTGCCACCAGGCTCAATTCGGGGCTCAACAAAAAGGTTTCCTGAGCTCTTCTTTCTTCTGCAGTGAGATGTCAAAAGCAGGACACTCTAATATAAATTGATTTTTATTCTTAAAATGCTTAAGGTTTTATGACACATAAATGTTATAAATGCCCTCTGTGAATGTTTATATTTTTCTTTTGTATTAAACACATGTTTTTATTAACTAGAATGATTGATTGATTGATTAATGAAAAGCAAAGCTGTATCACAGCAGAATTTAATACCTAGGAGACTTTTCCTACTAAATCTGCATTAGTTTCTACTGCCATCAGAACTTTGAAAAGTGCTCTGTTTAAAGCTCAGCTATCATCTCCCACAGAATGAGAAATGTACAATAATGGTTTTAAGGCTCAGAGCTATTGTCAATATTGAATATTATGGTGTTAAAAGCAAATTAAACTTGAAATGGCAATTTTTTTCCATCCCCAAAGGGGCAAAAACAGAACTAAGTTTTAAATGAAAACATAAGGGCCATGAAACGTGGTTGAGTTATCTCAATTAAATACTAGGCACCATTTTTCTTATCAGAATGTTTTCATAGCTGAGATAGGGAAGCATTAGCATAACAGTCATTCTTTTGTATTCATCTAAGATGATTTCAGAGCATGTGTGATTCACTGATATACTTCACCTAACATAATGCAAAATTTCAAATCACATTATAGTAATGATGTGACAATACACTGAAATGTTTGCAAAACTTACTGCTAGGTGCGTTTCCTCCATAATCTGTATTAATAAAATGCTGAAATATGAAACGGTTGCCGTTTGACTCTTAAACACACACTTGACATAGTTGCTCCTACTGACATTGCCAATTCATTCCACTTGCTTTGACTTTTGATATAATTCTGTTGTTCTGTGTTTCTGGCACGTTTCCATCTGCCCAGGAGTAACCTCTCTCCTTGACTTGTGTGGGATTTACTTAAGAGAATAGAATTTCACTGGAAGTATATGATCAATTATTGGTAAAACACTATCCTTGAGAATTTAAATGGACTGCAGTAACACACAGAAAGCTTCTGAGGTCAGCATGCAGAAAAATCCAATAAAATTGGATTTGTTCTTCTCAGTTATGAAAATTTACTTTAAGGTGTTGTTACATCTTAGATCTGTTTGGTGACATTGGAATCACAGCAGAATTTGCTCTCACTTCAGACTTCAAAAAGGAAAGCAAACACTATGAACAGTGGCATTACCAATGTAGATATAAAAGAGGAATGTGCAAGTGTAGTCTGCAGCATAAAATTCAAGATGACATCAGCTCACTGGTGTGTCCTGCTCAGAGTCCTCAGGAAGTCCCAGACCTATTGCAGACCACTGCACAGCTGAAAGAAATTAAATAATAAGTAATTTTGTTATGTCACAAGGAATAAAACCCAAGTGAGTTTGGATCTCACAAGACTTCCTTCAAGATCTTCAAATCTGATAATTGTGAACTCATGTCTCATCTCTGATTTCTTTCATGAAACTTTTACTGTCTTGTTATGTCTTTAATCCCAAAGATTCAGTATTCCTGTCTCTTAAGCTTAAATTTATTCCTTGACTTTCATTTAAGTCTTAGTTCAGTGAACCTAAAGTTCTGGTTACATAATTTGCCAGACAGTTAAAGTTATTTGGAATGTACTAAAGGGAAATGGGGATAATGAACTCAAACAAATGTGTTTAAAAATATTGGAGTATTTATTTCAGAAAGGAACCATGGAGATGCAGATGCCTGCCTTGAACATGGTGCTTGTAACTCAGGGCTGCACTAACAGTGCCAGCCTTGCATTCTTGGCAGGATATTTAATGTTTCCATAATTAAATATCTTAGATATGTGCAGTAAAAATAATTGGGGCTACCTCAAGACAAATGTAAAGATGTTTTTACTTACAGAATTACAGAATATTCTGAGCTGGAAGGGACCAGCAAGGATCATGAAGTCCAACTCTTCAGTGAATGGCCCATATGGGGATCAAATCCCCAACCTTCCCTGACCAACTGAACTAATAATTCAAGGCCTCTGTCATTGCCTGTGGTTTTTATTTTATATCTCTTAACCTTCTTTTAAAGTAGTAATTGGATTTAACACATTCCTCTTACATAAGCAGAGAGAAATATACACGATAAAATGCTATGCAAAGGAATTTTGTTTTCTTCAGTGCAGAAGAAAGGGCCTGACTTCTGCTCAGATTTAATGGGCATTCTAGGAGGGGAGTTTTCCCAAGCTTGTGTTTGGAGTGTCTCAGCCTGCCTGTCTGCCTCCAAAGCTACCTAAAACCCAGGAAAGAAACGTTTGCACATGATGGGGACCACAGCCTGATCTACCTGTGCCCACAACTTCTTTTGAAGTTCTATCTCTCATGGAGGCGTGGGGACGTGAATCCAGGAATGGGATAACAGGGATAAATGGTGGCACCTATTTCCTGATGGATGAGAAGCAGGACTCCTGTGCCCATCTATTTACCAGTCCTGAGGCACCTTTTCCTCTGCATTCCCACTGGCGTCAGCATTTAGACAAAGTGCTGGAATGAACAACGGGGCGTGGGAGGTTGCTGGGATGCAGCAGGATATTCCAGAGGGAAGCTCTCAGTCCTTGTGAGCAGCTTCTCACTGCTTCAGCTATTAGTTTGTTATTCCAATTTAAGAAAATCACCCGTGATTTTTGTTGCAGTAATTCAAAGATTCATCCAGAGACTAAAATATGTTTCCTGAATTTTGCTCCAACCCTTGTCAGCCAGAAATAAAAGAGCACTAAATGCACTTTAAGCACCGCTGCAGTTTGCACAGCCAGATATTGGCGTGGTTCCAGTCACTTGCTGCAGGTATTTGTAATAAAGATGGATTATCAGCTCCTCATATTCCTTATGTCTTCCAGGGCACAGCTAATCCAAACAGATGCATCTGGACATTGCAGTGAATTAAGTAGCAAGTTTTATTGCAAAGCCCTTAAATTAGATCCTGTAGAACAGGTCATTGGAAAAAAAATTAAAATATAGTCAAAAAAGGAATTGAAACTGTATGATACGGACACTTGATTTAAGATGTTAATTTTATCCAAGAAAAGAACTAGGTCTGGTCTAAGCCCACTGCTGTTTGTGAGTCAGCTGGAATTTTGTGTTTCTTACTTGAATTCACCTTTAGTATAATAACTAAACTATCTTTAAAAGGGCAAACTCAGTCATCATATGTTTAAAAATGGTAGAGAATATTCCAACTCACTCTTCTTTGATTTCTTTTTGAAATTCTGGATGAAATCTTTGAATCAACAACAGTTTGACATGTCAGAGGAATGAGTCCTCCAGGGAGTCCTTTCACCCCCTGGCCATGATTGTGCCTCAGCTGGGAGTTTTATTCATGTCTTTTCCTCTTCAAGAGGCCAAGGCCTTTGACTTCAATCTTCTAAGTTTAATATTTGCTCTGCTGTCATGTGACAGCTCACCTGCTCGGTTTCCTGATTGTTCTTGTTGCCTGGATTTTTATTTTAATTTTTAAAATTTTTTTGAGTGTTTTGCAGCAACTTTCTGGCTCTTATGCCACATTTCGTTCCCTGGAGGTGATGGTGGGTGTAAGGATGGTGCCTCCTGCCATCCAAAGGACATGTGATATGAAAAGGAAGATACTACATTTTCCGTATCCTTTCTCTGTTAATAAAGGCCCAAAAGGCAATGTGACCTAAAGTTAATATGAAATCTGAAAGAGACTATAGATCCCTCCAAATATATGTACCAGAACCCTGCCTCCCACCTTGCTACAATAATATTGCACACACATGGTTATCTCTGACAGCATAGTCTGCTTTCTTGTGAGAAATTCTTCTTTGAGAATTGTAAATATGAAGATAAGTCCATGTTTTGCCTGAATTGTTTTTAAAACAGAGTTCCGTCCAATCAGCTAGGGGGGCAGACGCCTGTGGCCAATCCCAGTCAGCATTCATTTTGTATATAAAAGCTGTATTAAATAAATAATTCCCTTCTCTTGGCAAATTCTCTTGGGTGCTTCTTGTTTGGACATTGGCTCAACAGCGACAGTTATCTATCAAAAACTTCCCTTTAAGTGGAGCTATGACTTCCTAAATCAATAGAACCTAGGTACATAAATAAAAACCCCATGGTTTTTACACATTCTTTGAATGGCCTTCACCCATTTCACGGATATTTGCACTACAGAGAGAAAAAGCATCATACGAACTCAATAATAGAGGCATAAAATTCAGAAATTACTAAATTCCATTTTTTTTATATCTTCAGAATACTTGGATTGTGATTCCATTTTAGCAATAAACAGTATTGGGCTGGGTGAAATGAGAGAAACAGTTGCCTCTCAAAACAGTGGGTATTTCTGTGAAGGCTTTTTTGGTTGAGTTGGCAATTTCAGATAACAGTCTTGGTAATGAAACTGTTGAAATAACTTTAACAGCCCAAATGGCACCACTGCAATAAACTGCAGCATAAAAATTCAAACTCTGTTAGAGCATATAAGCTTGGCTTAAATAGAGCAAAGCCTTACTTAAGTATCAAATTTTTATTTGTTTGGATTCAGCATATTTTGCAAATAGAAATGTGAGCAAATATAAAAAGAAGCAATGATGGGAGCTGAGTCCTTCCCTTTCTTTACATTAAAAGTAGACTGTGAAAAGGAGTGTTGCCTCAAAAACACCTCCAAGCAGTGGAGGAATAATACAGCCACCCACAAAGCAACACATTATCAGAATCAGCTCCTTTAACGGCTTCATTTTCTTCTTCCCAAAGTCTCCCCCATAATGAGATCTAACGGAGTCAATTCATTCACCAAGAACCAAAATATTAGCATCTGCTTTAACTTTTTTTAGGTACTTCTGCCTACTTTCTTTTCTTAAAATAAAATACAAAAAACCAAACCCTCAAGCTAACAAATAAACAAAAAAACCCACTCCAAAAACTAACAACTCCAAACAGACATAAATAATTTCTTTTTCTCAAAGGCACAGCTCTACTTTACATCCTGGCTGTGACCAACAAAGCCATCAACTCAGGAAAATGGTCTCATTCAGACGGCAAAGGGGACTTCAGGGACTTCTGCATCCAAGACGAGTCTGTAATAACAGAGTTCCTAAAAAATTTTAGCTGGCAAATCCTTACTCTGAGCTATGATATTTCAGAGTCATCTGCATCATAGTCCAGATTTCCTCCTGGTGTGTGTTGTGGTACTTCATGTTGTCACAAAACCTTTTTGACAATCAAAAAAATTATTCTTCACGCACCGTGTGTGAGTGAGACAGAAATCAGTCAGCACTGGCACATCACACTGGCTGTGCTGGAGTTCATATAAACTTCACATCACAGGTTTAATAACACGTCTGTTAATTACAGAGAGACCGAGAGACACAGAGAGAGACACAAAGCAAGAGATGGAAAGAAAATGAGAGGGGAAGAAACTGCCAGTGGATTTTTATGTCAGATGAGGAGCCCTTTGTGGTACAACATTGCAGCTCTACTGCACAGACAAAACCTGGAACCAGAGGGGGTTTGTGGAACAGGAAAGGAAGGGGAGGCTGAGGAACCATTTTTAAACATTCTGCTGCTTTCCCTGATGTGATGGAATTGCTGGGGGGTGTGTGTGTTCACTGCAGGGTCCCGTTTGAGCTTAACCAATACTCCTGGGCTTCAGCGGCAACGCTGCCCTTCCCTTTTCAGTCCCTGAATGCAGCACAGGCTCTTTCCAATACAGGAACTGCTGACCAACCTTACAAGGACATTGTGTACAGCCACACATTTCACCAGTGCAGCATTGAACGTTGGTCTTGATGGTCTTGGAGGTGTTTTCCAACCTCAGTGATTCCACGATTCCATGTATTCAGGGATACATCCGTCTTGTTAACCACTCACAGTCCCTGAGGGTTTACTGAAGCAGGGACACAGCTCTAAATGCTGCTCTTCTTTAGGGAGAAATTCATCCAGCAGCCAAATTGTTCATGGAACTGAAAAAGTAACAGCTCTACTAACAGACCTTTAAGTATCTGTGCCCAGAGAAGCTGTGGCTGCCCCTGGATCCCTGGAAGTGCCCAAGGCCAGGCTGGATGGGCTTGGAGCACCTTGGGACAGTAGAAGGTGTCCCTTGGCAGGGGTGGAACAGGATGATCCTTAAAATCCCTTCCAACCCAAACCATTTGGTGTTTTTATGATTCTGTGCAGAAAGAGAGAAAAGGCTGAAACGAGAGAACAGCTCACAGTGTCGGGTGCAGACAAGAACAGCTGCCACGTGCCTGCAGATCTCTGTGTGGAGAATGCTCCCGCCTTTCCAAGGACTCTGAAGGTAAAGCAGTGAGGGAGGAGGAGCTCACACAGAGGATAAAGGAGCAGTGAATAAAAACAACACAGAAGAAAACTCCTTTTGATGGAAAAGGCAGGAAACTGAAAGTTTCTGAGTAGTTTTAAGGGTACTTAAGGCTATGAGAAAATGTATTCTGTCCTGCTTTGTAACCTGTCTTTGATAAAACAATAGATTACTCCCCTCAGGCATGTACTTTACCCCAGTCTATCCTGATAGCCATTAGCAGGTCATGTATCTTGTGTGACTGTCAGCATTCTGGAAGAAACACTTGTGAAGGCTTTACAGGCATTAATGTAAAACCAGGATCCTCTGCACAGAGCCTGGTAAACAGGCACAAGAAGTTTCTTTCCAATGTAAACTGAGAAGCAGAATTTAAAGTCAAATATCCAGAACTTCCAATCTCATAATATTTTTTCCAAAGTCATAATGACAAAAATCATAATATCGTGAACTGGTTATCTGCAGGGCAAAAAGGAATAATGGGATTAACTCAATCAAAACATTAGATTTATACAAGTACACAGACTTCTAACTTTTCATTGTTGATTCATTGTAAGAAAAAGTGAATTTCAGGGAATCACAGGCTGGTTTGGATTGGAAGCCACTCTAAAGGCCATCTATTTCCCAAGGGCAGGGAAAATATTTGCTTCTATGAATTAAACCTTTTCCCAAACCTAACAAATTATCTAAGCCCAGTGGTGGTACCTGGGCACTTTTAGCTACAACTTTGCATTTCCCAAGTGCTGCAAGAGCATTAACTCCCTCCTGTTAGCACAGCCAGGGTGGTAAAGCTGCCCTGAGCTGCTTATTTAGATTGTAGCTCTCCTTCCAGTTTTTTTACCAGTCTCTTAACTGATGTCATTTTGCCAGATTGTACCCTAAAAGACAGGAAAGGATGTATTTACAAACTGCTTCCAAAGGGGAAACTCTGAAACACACTGGACAAAATGGACAAGGGAGCAGATAAACCTTCAGTTTATCTCTGCAAGGCCTGGGCAGCTCAAAATCTCTGCTCACTCTTGCCAGGTTGATGTTTATTGCTGTTATTTTAAAGGTATTGAGGGAGTACAGGAGCAAAGGAGAAATGCCATATCATACACATAGACTGAGGGTAATTTTTTTGCCAATGGCTCTTAAATAACACAGTATAAACCCATTAATCCCATTCTCATTTTGTTTTAAGTGCTAACTGCTTAACTGAGATTGATCCCTCTCAGGTAAAGATAATGGCCAGGGGATTTCAAGTAACAAAAGCCCCCATTACAGTAAATTAGATTTGTATAGCTGGACATTAATGGATTATTTTATTAGACTAAGCATAGCAGATATTTAGTCCACTTTCTGAAATATATTATTATGATGTAGTCACCAGTTATATCCATGGCAGGAATATTCCCACAGGAGGTACATTACCAGTGGAATTCAGACCAGGATCTCTCCTCCTCCTCATGCCATGGCTGAAGGAAGCTGAAGCTGCCACCTGAACATTCCTTCAGATGAAGAGAGCTCTGACTTATTACCCAAATTTTAATGAATTTCGTCATTAATTTAGCTCTGATCCTACCTGCAGGCATGCATAGCTCTTCTCTGAAAGATTCACTTTGTTGTTTCATGTATAAGAACAACTCTTATTTTCCTTGTTTTACTGATTAATTCCAGTCCAACTCTTCTTTCCTGTGAAGGGGCAACAAAAATTGTGTGTCTGGCTGTGCTGTCCCTTTGTCTGTGCCTTGTCCCTGTTCAGCGTGCAAGCACAATTTGTGTAATTCCAAGTACACTCTGGGCTGGGCCTGGGTACATGGACAGGCAGCACCTTTGTCAGGCTGCTGGGTTTGGCAGCTCCAGCATTTCCTCACTCACTTTCCAGGCATTCCAGGGGAAGAAAAGGAAAAGGCTACAATGACATCATTGCTTTCCTTTAGCAGGTGACATCCACTTAATTTCTTGACTTATTTTCCGTGTTTCGGACTGCACAGGTGATTTTAAACTACAACAGAAACCAGATGTGTAACAGGCCTAGAAATTCACCTCTCTGTGCTCTGAGATCTGTGCTTACCTCGAGAGCATAGCTCATATTTGTATCCAGTTTTGCAAACTGTCACCAAAAAAAAAAAAGCTGTAAAATGTTGAATTATGATTATATTTTCATGCTCACCCACTTCCCTGTTTTGCAAACAGGCTGACCAACATTTCAGTGAGGATTTAAGGATCTGAGGTTCCTTTACATAAAACTGTAATTATAAATCCACCAGAAAGTCAGGATTTTCGGACAAAGGAAATACATAAGCTCGAATACAATGTGGGCAAAACCAGAGATAAATCTGTGCACAGCTGACAAAAGGCAGCTTGTGAGGGATTCCCGACTGCAGCTGCTCAGAGGAAAGCGGGCACAGAGCAGAATTATGGACCCCAGCACCATCAGCAGCCGTGCCAAAGGAAGTGTGACCCCAACAAACACCTGGTGTGCAATTCCTGACAGAAACAGAAACAAGGAACTTTTGTACAAGGCAGAAATCAATAATCATCAGTATGAATTCTAATCTGGTTACTAATTTTCAGGGATTAGCTGAACATGAACACAATTTGTTGATGCAGATAGCTTCATTTGTAGGCTTTTCCTGGCAGAAATGTGTGATTGGGAGCAAAGATTACCCTATAAACCCCTCAAAGGAGAAATATCATAGATGGAGAATATATACATATATATAAGCAAAATGCTGGCACAATGAAACAGGTACATTAATAAGTTGTAAAAATATTTAGACTGGATTTTAATAAAGGATTTTTACCACCTTGAGGAGGCTTTTAAAGAACCTTTCAGCACAGAATACATTTTGGAAGTACATGCAGTGTTCTGTTGATTTGGGGGAGGTCTGTAGGTTCTGATGTGGTGACCCAGCCAGTTACTGAGAAGGCATCTTCTATTCCTATTCTTCTAAGAAATGAGGAGATAAAAACTTGATTATGTTCAATGTTATGTTTGGTTTTAGCAGCTGTCTTTATGTAAAAGGTATTAACCAGATGCAGCCAAGTCCTAAGATTATTTTTTCAGTACCATTTTTTCAAGTTCCATACAGTATTTGTTGGATTATTTCTGACTGTTTTTCTAATCTTTAGTTTAACTTAGGCCATGCCTTCAAGATTTCTTGTTCATTGATTTTTCTCGCATCTCAGAGGACTGAAAATCCTGTGATGAGCGTTACTTACATAAAGAACAAAAAGAGGCTTTCTCAAAATCTTGTGATAAGTCACATTGACAAGACCATGTAACTCCAGGGATGATTCTCATCATGAGCAATGTTGTTTTGTAAATGTGTGAGCAGAATTACCATTTTTGGTATTAAAAACAGTATCAGCAACTCAGTGGTCCTTCACATTATTTCTAAGTGACAGTTCTTGAAATATTTAATTTAATGTCAGTGTACAGAAGCTTTTAAAAAAAAGTCCATTATTAAAAGTTTAATTTCCCTAAGCTAATTTTTTCCTCACATCCTCAAGCATTCCTGCATTACTCATTCATTACATGTACTTTTTGCTTGCATATGCTGCATGAGTTCATTGAAAATACAGAGAAAAACGAACGGTCACACTCCTCTATACTTACATTTCTCTAGAAGTGCAAAATAATCGTAACTCCTTCCTGACCAGCAGCCTTTTCTCATTCTACTGGTCCTTTTCATCCTCCCTCCTTTCTAGTGTCTCACATTCCTTTCTTCTGCACCACGTTTGATTCCTTCTTTCGCTGCCTTTTGCCGTTCCACTAAACATCTCATAATACATTTTCTGCATTCCCACCATCCCTTAACACATCCCGTAAATTTTTTTACCCAATCCCATCTGACATCCCATGGCAGGTTCACTCTTTTCCATGATAACTTTGATTTTCCCCTTCTTACCAGCCCCAGAGGTCTGTCTGACCCCTTCCAAGATGGAGCCTGGAGAAACTGGTCTGGTGGAAGCTGTCCCTGCCCATGGCAGGGGTGGGACTAGATGGGCTTTAAGGTCCTTCCAACTCAAATAATTCTGGGATTCTGGGATTTTATGAAGATGCCGAGAAGTCCCTTCCACCACCCATCCATCAAGGATCTGAGGGAGAGCTCAGATTATCCAATATTTCCTCCATCGTTCTCCTGCTAGAGTTTGTCCACGTAATGTCATTTGTTCCCTGCTTCGTCTCTTGTCTCTGTTTTCATACTGGAAAGCTGCTCACCAGATACCTTCATAAGCCAGATATCCTTGCATTCCAAATATCCACATGTCCTTTTCATTCCACATCTCTTTCCCCTTCTTCATATCTCACACAGCCTTAAAAAGATGATAGATTTGAAAAATGGGAAAGGTTGTGGACTCCTCATCCCAGGAAGTGTCCTAGGCCAAGTTGGATAGGGCTTGGAGCACCCTGGGACAGTGGAAGGTATCCCTGCCCATGGCAAGGATGGCACTGGATGGACTTTGACGTCCCTTCCAACCCAAACCATTCCAGGCTTCTGTGACTCTGTGAAAGTGAAGTTCTGGATACTTTCATAGAACACAAGTTTTTCAAGTAGGCCCCACAAACCCGACCTCCTGAGGAATTCTCCTGCATTTTGTCACCAACAAACCCCACATCACCTTTTACCATGAGGCTGCCCACTGACGCTTTTAGAACGTGCTTGTTTTCCTCGAGTGTCACTTCTGTGAGGCTGGAAATGAATCTGGAATTAGGCTGGCCTACTTCCACAAATCTCTTTTCGCCAACAAACCACTCATTTAAGAAGAGTTGCAATTAGGAGCACTTAAGAGCTTTAATGATTAGGGATTCTGTTTGAAAATTCAGTGTAAGCTCATTATGCTGCTGCATATCATTACATTTCTAGGCAGAAGAGGGGACATTGTGTGCGAGCTGTTGTACAATTGGCTAATCCAGCCTCATTCACCACAAGAAGAACCATTTACTCAAGAGAATAATCACTTTTACAGCTGGCATGTCCACGAGTCAGAAGTACACTTTGGTTCCATCCAGTGACTCTGTAGGAGCAGCAGAAGGGAATCTTTCTTCTGGAGAGGGCTGTCTATGGAAGTGACCAGCCCTGCTGGTGAATCAGTGAAGGGAAAAAAATAATAAAGTGGATAAAAAAGGTTAAAAAGTTGATAAAAGTGATACATAGTGGACAGCTCCTTTCAAAGTGCAGAAGCAGTGAAAAAAGCATTGAAGCTCCCAGTTTAACAGTTCCTAACATGTGTTGTAAAGTCACCAAGTGACCAAGCCAACCCAGAAACAAGGTTAATAACAGAGTTACATGGCAGCACCAAGGCTGCTGCCTGCAGATTTGCTCTGAGGTAAAAGAATTAATAATTATGTTCTTCTGAATATTCATTTGATACTCGGCATCCTAGGCTCTCTTTTCCCCATTTTCCACTCCACAGCCTCCACTTTCCAGCAGCTTCTGAAGATTCTGCTTTTTCTTTGCTTTATTTTTAAGCAATATATTTTTCCTAAATGTGGTCCACGTTTTGTCTACACAAACATTTGTCTCCATGTGTTTGGCATTTTCTCTGCACACAGCTAAATATAATTCTCAGATATAAATATAATTCTTAGACAAATTTGCACAAGTAACAGCAGAAAACCTTTAAAAAGTATTAACTTGGTACCATCATTACTGACCAGTTTTGTGAGGTTCTTTAAGACTCTTCATTTAAGTAAGCAGCTCTATTCTTTTTTTTTTTTTTCTTATTTTAAAGCAAGTGAAAGCTGAAGTAGGACATGGGGAGGGCTGTGTGATATTTGCCTCTCTACAAGCTGACACAAAGGTACAAAATATCGACAGATAATATCAGGAGAGTCTGGTGTTTGACTGAACTGGGTCTCTGGGTACATATTTTGCTAAGGAAAGAGCAGCTAATGGTTGAATACAGTATTTCATCTACTTTATGACCACTGGGATGGCTACAGATATTCCATAAAATGTGGAGTTTGCTCCCCAGCAGCAACCCATGATTGTTGCTATGGGGCAGTAGGAAACTGAACAGAAATTGCTCAGTAGCATTTGCAAATTATCTTTGCTTGCGATCTTTCATATTTTGCATCTTGACCATTTTCCCAGCTGGAAAATCAATTTTTCTTTCTCTTCTCTGATCTCTGTTCATAAACAAAGGGTTAATGGTTGCAGTCGATGACCTTAAAGGTCTTTTCCAACCTAAAATTTTCTGTGATCCTTTCAGAAAGAGAGGCAGAATTTTGCAATACATTAAAAGTGCCGTATTCTACTCAATACTACTCCCTCATCATTTCTACACACATTTTTCTCTTTTCAAACTATAATAAACAGAGCAGCTACCCTGAAGAATCCTATCTGAAGGCATCACCAACCTTTGGGACACATTCTTTGGTACCTAGCTTGCAGCTAAAAGAGCACAATGCCAAAGCACATTAAGTAGATTATTTCCAGTGAATCCTCCTCGTGAGACCTCTTTTTGCCTTTTTTTTTTTCCTCTGCAGAAGGGTGAAACATTTAATTTCAACATAAATGATATTTTTCTTTTAGATAATAATCATGATTGAGATTAATCATGAGTTGAGAGAGGGATGCAGGTTGGGTATTATACATGCAAAATGCCATCAGTAATTGTTGTTCTGCTGGGTGAATACTTTGTTCAGGGTTTCTGAGAGCTGGGTCCTTCAAAAAGAAATGAAAGAAATATGGCTTCAAGTTCAAGGTTGTTTATCACCAATTCAAAACCTGGAGTTATTGTTCTCTCTCAGTTTTCTAATTATGCATTGAAACAGAAATATTTTTTCGATCTGAAAATCCAGCCCAGAAGAATAAAACTGATGACAAGAGATAATTAATTCAGGGGAGCACAGAGAGAAACTCATTAAAAGGCAACAGATTGATGACATCTGTTAAAGCATTAAATATATATCTCCAAAGCAATAATGTTGGTCTGATCCTTTTCTTTCCAGCCAAATGCACCAGATTTTTATAGATCCTTAAAACCTCCTTTTTTCCATTCAGATTAGTAGGAAGTAGGTTCAAATGACTTGGTATTGGTTCCTAAACAGGATATACTTGTCTTCCTCATCAGCATGAGGAAGATAAAGTAAGAAAATAACAAGCTGAGGTTTAAAATAGCTGTTCAGCATCACAAATTAGGCTGCATGGAAAGCAGGCCCTCAAATGACCTAGGCTGAAATTAATGATTTTAGTATTAATTATGGCCTTTTCTCAGTGACATTTAAGGATGACCTGTAAGTACAAGCCCTACCAATCCCCCTCTGAATCATTGAAAAAAAAAATCCTTATAATTTCCCTGCTCCAGTCCTTTAAGAATTTATTACTTTAAACTAATTTTGCTGTCTTTGCTTGTTCAGTGCAATATAGTATATTAAAGTTACTTGAAGAGTAAACAACTAAAAAAATTGATATTTTGGGGATTTATAGTCACTAAGATTTGGGAGACTGTAAGACAGAAATTCTGCTGGAGAGTAAAGAACTGGGCTATGGGAATGGCCATAAAAGCCTGTGGAAAATGGTAGGGAAGAGTGGAAACAGTCCCATGGTCAGAGTGTGATGTGTTCAAACCAGAAAAACAGATATTCACGTCCTAGGGAACACTTTCCATCAGGATGGATTTGGAAAACCACAACAGAGTGTAGGCTGAGTAAAATTCATGGAAACCTCCCAATGATTTGCACATTGTAGTGAGAACATAGAAAACCTGTAATAAAGTGTCCCTGGTTTATTTTTTAATGGATGGGAAAAATTAGAATCCTACAAAAATTTTGGTGGAAGTAGGAAATATGCCTTACAGGAGAATTTATAAAGATCTCTCTCCATTTGTATTATCAAAACCTAGACTGAAAAATTTCCATGTAGAAAGCAAATAAAAGATGGCAGTTAAAGCCAACAAAATATAGTTACAAATTAAATATTTATAAAATTGAGCAACACTTGAATCCATTTCAGTGTAGACACCTCAAAAGCTGGTAGAATGTGTATGCATAGATATATAAAAATATAATCTGTAATGACAGCAGATATATAGTCCTTTCTGCTACATCTAGTTAGTATTAAAATTAGACTTTTTTCCCCAGTAGACAAGCTGTCCTATTCCTAACAATCTTTATAAGTATTATTTGTGTTTATATCTTCCACAAACATACAGATTTCTTGGGGAGAGAGTGGAAATATATTAGAAGATATTCCTAAAGAGAGAGAAGGAAAAGGAGAGAGAAATAAAAGGAAAAAAAAGGAAGATATTAAGACATTTTCTGGTACAGGGAGACCAGAAGGCAGCAC
The DNA here is from genome assembly GCA_013397795.1 of Orthonyx spaldingii. Lineage (NCBI taxonomy): Eukaryota > Metazoa > Chordata > Aves > Passeriformes > Orthonychidae > Orthonyx > Orthonyx spaldingii. The sequence continues at coordinate 17,845 of VZTJ01002462.1, read as the reverse complement.
TGAATCCTGACTCATGGAATTGCAGAAACCTCGATGTGTTCAACAACCACCAACAAGGAAAAGTGAGATAACAAATGTCTGGAGTCACAGATTGGCATTAGTTTGAAGTTTATAAATGTTAATTGACACCCAAATCCTTGATTCTAAATGATGCTGAACCACACTTGGCACCCACACAGCTCCACTGCCAGAAAGAGGGAAATGAAACCACCACCATGTGTGCATAAAAGACAAGATTTAACTCAACGGGGGCCAGATTATGCTTTAAATAATTCTAATAAAATGATATTTTCTACTAACATTTAGGAAGGAGTTCAATTTGTCTGGTTTTAGTCATGCAAATGTTCAATGTTTAATTTTTTTGGACAGAATTCAGTATAACAGTTAACTTGTGAAGGTCAAACCTGGGTTGTATCCAGCCCTGTAGCTCAGTAAGTTCAGCGTGGACATTGCTGGGATCAGGCCTTGGGCTCTGCACTGACTTTGCAAGGACTCAAGACTCCTCTAGGCCAGGTTCGGTTTCAACTTATTCTCTGCCTTAGGTTTATGGAGCTGTAACAACCAATGCCAATTTTGGGGGCACTTTGAATGCCAGAATCACAATTTGTAAGCAAAGAGGAGTGATTGGATGCTGAGCACCCTGTTTGTTGTCTCAGCCAACACATGGGATTTGGAAAAAGAATGGAGTCGGACCAGGATGGAGGAATCTTGGTTCTTAGCGATAAGAGTTTGATAAATACAGATTATAACAGCTTTATAACCAGTTCTAATCTGCATCTCTGATAAAGGTCATCTTCAAGTTTTTTAATACAAAATATTATGGAAAATTACAAATGGAAATTGGTTTTGTATTTATTTGATTCCTACAGCAGCCTGACTTCTACCTCAGTGTATGAGGACTTAGTCACCCTGTAATGATATTGTCTATATTGACATTGGGGAAGGCTTCCTCACTCACAGGAGTATTAAAAGACTTCTCTGTTTGCTGTTGCCTTTACCCATCAATCAATGTTATCCTGTTTTTTATACTTTAAGATACAGCAAAAAATTGGAGCTTCTTTAGAACCTGACATTTCAAATTTCTCATCATGCCTTATTGCTTTCTTAACCTCTCTGAAAACTAAATAAGCTCATTGCTTTCTTCCTGCCATAAAGGCGAAGTTTTCCATGCTTTTCAGGATAACTTTTCATTTCCTTAAAATCATAAGCCCCAGGGTGATGTGATTCTCTTCATTTCCTACACTAATTAGAGCATTGCTGAATAATTGGAGTTTGTAAACAATCCATCGGGTTTGGTTTTTTCTGCATTTTAAATCCAAGGAATGTTCCCATTGCAGGCTCATATTCAGGCTCTGACCTACGGGCAGTGTATGTCTAAAATTACATTTGTTAGGAGAAGGGGAGGTTGGTTTAAACCAAGAAATACAGGTGTGTACCTACAGGAATATTGCTGTAGTGTGGCCTATTATGGGATGTCAGCTATACATGTGTCATATTGTTCTGTAAACAATTTCATGCTGAACCAAGAGCCTGGGTTGACAGGATGAGGTGGAATGGCTTCAAACTCACAGAGGGCAGGGTCAGATGGGATATTGGGAAGGAATTGTTCCCTGTGAGGGTGGGGAGGCCCTGGCACAGGGTGCCCAGAGAAGCTGTGGCTGCCCCTGGATCCCTGGCAGTGTCCAAGGCCAGGTTGGACATTGGGGCTTGGAGCAGCCTGGGACAGTGGAAGGTGACCCTGCCCATAGCAGGGTTGGCACTGGATGGGCTTTAAGATCTCTCAAGATCAAATCAGCCTGTCATTTTATCATAAATAAACTAAGGAACGTTTCTACTGGAGATCTTGCAATGTCAATCTAAACCCTAACATGAATTTTAATGTTGCTTGAAAAATTCACACAGCAGAAAAGGAAAATCTCAGCAGACATTGCCTCATCTGGTGTCAAAATTGGCAATATTTGAAGCTGAACAGGGCGAAATAATCCATAAAGCTCCATCATTATTGGTTACCATGTGTTGTCAGCCACTGTCACGTTGTGATTTACACTGAGTTAATGTCATGCCATCATTGATACCAAAGCATCCACCAGCAGTACAGCACAGTGCTACAAGGAAATTGCAAAGTCTTGCCATTAAACCTCAAAATGACATTTTTAATAGTAACATCAGAATTTTAATGCTCCAAAATTAGTCTTCTTTCCAGCAGTTTTCAGCATGCTGTCTTATCAGAGAAATCACACCGCAATTAGCTTTCCCTACGCCCTGCACAATGTCAGGGAACAAATATTATCTTCCCCTTGCAACGTGCAAAGCATTGATACTTCCTTTGAGCCTTAATTCACTTTTTTTTTCTCTTCCCATCAATAAAGGCAGTGCTCCACTTACTGAGGAAGCAAATTACTTTTCCATTATAATGTAATGATGCAGGAGAGTGGTATTTTCTAACAATAGAAAATAAAATCTCGCTGTCTTTCTGAGCAAGAAAAACACTTCACAACTATTAAAAAATGCTATAAAGCAAAATAAAATTAGCTTCCAGTGGATATTGTGATAAATAACAAATTAATGCCAGAAGTAAATTTGCTGCTAAGGCTCCTGTTTCCGCTGCCTTTCTCAAATCAGGTTTGTTGACTGCAGTTATGCCCAGCTTTGGGAAGCAGTAAAGAGTGGAGATGCATTAGTTCAGGGTAGAGCTTGATGTCTATAATTCATTCATGAGAGACACCAACTGTCCTTTTTTCCAAGCTTTTGATTAAATGGATGATTTCAGCATTATTTGAACATATACCTTGAGCTAAAAACTGCTAAAAATCATGTTTAATGACAGACAGAATTATAAGTCAAAGTGTCAGGAAATAAGTTTTCCTCAAGCAAATCTACTTGTTGTTGTCATGATTGAAAACATCACTTGGCCATAAAGATGCACGGGAAATGCTTCTTTGTCCTTCTAAAAAGGTACAAGTCGTCAGAAAGTTCCTATTCATTAGATAAAAATCTTCACCAAAAGAGATGAGAACCACTTTGTGTATTTCTAGGAGCCTGACACTTCCACCTTCACACTGAGATACCAGATACAAGTCTCTCTGTTCTTTCTTCTGCCTGCAATTAATTATTTACACAGTTTGGAACGAAGACTGAAGGCAGCTCAGCTGAGAACACTAACGTGGCACTAGGGCAAAATCAGGGTTCAAAACTGGATGTCCCACAACACAGATAAATGTCCTTTATTGCTGCTGACTGATGTCCCACAACACAGCCAAATGTCCTTTAATGCCCCTGACTGGGTTTTGCTCTGAAACTGAACCTAGAAATTTGAATGCCTAGATTTCGACAACCCATTTCATTACAGGACACAATATAATTTCTGTTTAAAAAACAAGCAATTTCCGATTTGAGACAAATGACTTCATAATTTTTTTTCTCTCCACACATATTTATTGCTTAGTCTGAATGTCCCACATTGGCAGACCCCCCTTGGTGTGCTCTGCACGACTCAGGGGTAGGGAAAAGATCTAATGATTAAAACTGATTTTCAAGATACTCTGTTTTTAACACCTTTATATCTTGTGGCATCGACCTTAAGCTGAAGGAATGTCAGTCACAGCCTATCGTGCTGCAAGTGGCAAAGGCCTCTGTCCTTCTGAGAGTTTTAGATCAGCAAGATCCAGTTCAGAAATGCTGAGCTGGGATCTTTTATACTGGGCTGTGCCTTTTCAGCCACAGCTAGAAACTCAACACTGTATCTTCTATCCTGGCAAGGACTGGTCTTATCAGGTGGCACAGCAAGAAATTAATTTGGTTTAATCGCCTGTTTTGGTAACTGCTGAGACAATTACATGGGAATTTGGGAAAAAAAAATCCAAAACCCAAACAACACCCCTAAATCCAAAATACACCTCTAATCATGGAGAGATTTTGTTCTACAATGAGATGACTTTCTGAGATAAGCGAGAGCATCCCTGAGGAGGTTAATTTTAAAAGGGGTTTTCCCATCTGTATTTGATTAGTGGGCATTTTATGGAGTTCACACAGAGCCTGACTGCACAGAGGAGGTATTTCTACACCGGGTGTCAGAAAAATATCTACTTGTTCTTTGTCATCATCTGTTTACAGTTATCAAATCACTTCCTGTAGCAGTGGGCAGACCACCAGGATGAACTCGTCCCAGTGGGCTGACCATTCATAGCGCTGCTTTGTACCTGTCCCTCCCCTGTTCACCCAGGACTGGCCAGGTGTCACTGGTCAATCATTTGCCCATTGGCTCATCTCGCGCCTTGCCCTCCCCTGACCGAAGGCATAAGAGGCTCAGGTGAGAGACGATCTGGGCCATTTTGCCAGGTCACCGTCTCGCAGCTTGTTCTATGCACGATCCTTTTCCCTCTGTGAGGGCAATAAAAGAACACTGATTAAAAGGCAAGTGGTCCGTCTGTTTTTACCGGCAAACGGCTGCCACCGTCCGCCCAGGACTGGAGCTCCCTGGCTAAAGGAGCTACCAAGAGTGGTCCCAGAGGAGTTCAGCGAAGAAACAGCAAAGATACAACTTCCCTTTTGCAGTCAGATATTAGTAGCAACATCAAACCCTTCATAACATCAGGGGCAATAACATATACTCTTTTCTCCTTAGAAAGAGTGTGAAATCTTCGGTATGACTTTAGCATGATAGGCTCAGGAAGCACATTTCATTGCCAAAAAAACCTAAATATTAATGGAATAATTGAACAGGAAATGGAATGCTAATGGAAAGCCATTGTTAGTGCTAGTTTGAGGTAATTTAACTCTGTTGTGGCACCATTTAACAATCTTGTGACTGATTAATGCAAAACAATGACATGGATCTGAGCCTGGATTGACTGACAACACTCATTTGCACAGGAGAATGAAATAAAAACTATTACCTTGTGCATAATGCTGAACCTGCAGTTTAGAAACACACACACGGTTGGAAAATTACAACACATCTACATCTAAAAGCCTGATTTAGTGAATCTATAGCATTTAGTTTAGCTGCAATAAACCCACTATTACACAGCAATTTGTGACATTTAGTTAAGTACAGTCAAGGGCATAAATACAAAATTGAAAACACTAGGATAGGATGAAATTTTACACAAAAATAACGACACGAGGAATCCCAGAAGATCATAAAAGACATATAAGATGTATATGTTTGCCATCTACTTCTAATAGGTTTTTTGACAGGAAAAATAAATTTCCTGAAGTCAAAATAGTTCTCATCTACCTGTTCTTCCTCTCCTTGCAGAATACCACTGAATGCAGGAGATTACACAAAAAAGGAGCACAGGGGGTTTTTGGGGGGAAAAGAATAAAAAAAGCACTCAAAACCCCATATTTACTGGCTAATGGAATAAAAATTCCTAGTCCTGCAAGATCCCAACCATGTGCCATTTGGAGATCATGTATGGCATGTGTGATACTTTAACTTCTTCCTTTTCTGGCACCTCTCACCCACATGATCTATAAAATAATAAAAATATTGCCAATTAGAGAATTTCAAAATGTCATTAGATTTGAATTTCATTAAATGTTCATAAATTTCATAAATGTTGCTTCTCCTCCTGTCCCCGAAGAGACAGAATTAAGTTAAATTGGTGGGACCACATTCTCACCTTGTAAAAAGTATTGTTAGAGTTCAAGAAGGAACATTGACTAAACCACAAAGGACAATCTAAGAATACTCTTACACTTGCTGTCACTTCTGCTCCATAAAATAGGAATCCACCTTGTGCTCCTGAGCTAATGAAAGTGGGGAGGACTTTGGAGCCACTACATTTCTACCCTTATTACTTAACAGACTTCCCACATATCCACTGCAGATAAGAACATTTCAGTCTAAACTCCTCTCTGGGATTATGTATTTCTTCATTACATCTCCAAAGCCCTTCTGTGCTATTATTCTGCTAAAGTTAATGCACAATGAACATTCAGCTCTGTGTCATGTTGCCAAGTGCCCTCTCCCTCCTCTTTCCAATAATTCATTAAACCCACATTTTCCAGGAATCATTCCTAATTTGGTTTTTTTTTTCTGATCATTAATCTCTTCATTCTTTTCACTACTCAAATCCTGTTCAAATCCCCATTCCCTCTCTATCATTAGGTGAAGCTGACTGCTTCTTGTAGCTTTGATTAAGGATAAAATGTAAATCCCTCACCATGTGGAGCCCTTGTTTAAACAACTAGGAGGAAAAAAAAAAAAAAGTAGTTTCCTCTCATAACTTGCAAAGTGAAAATATTTGGTTAGAGGAGCTCAGGTAGCCAGAAGGACCCAAACATGGCTTTGTGGGTGAAACGTTTCTGATATAAGATTTATTATCTATCAAACTATGAATGATTGGGCATTGCGAACTCTTCAAGAATCCCTTAGAAGTGCCTTGACTGGAGCAATAAATTGGTTTACTTCCTTGTTATATGCCCAGAGTTTTCCATGTGTGTGCCTATAATTACAGTCAAAATCTTGTTAAAACTCAAAATTTTGGTACAAACCAAATGGTACAATTTTTATGTATAGAGCTTAAAACTTAATTTTGGTTCAATTAAAAGTTAGACTGCCTAAGCAAAATTCATCAGCTTTCATTTGTGGTTCAACTGCAATCTTCTATATTAGTTTTTTGTGGAGTTAAATCTGACAGAACCTCACTGGACACGGAAATTTGGATCTATTTTGCACAAATACCTGAACTTCTGAGATCTGTGACACATATTCCCAGCCATATATGAGAGCTACAGAAACCAGAGTGAACTGGAAGAAAACCATATTTAAATAAAAAGTTGAATAATCTGGGCGTATCTGAGCCTCATTTATGGAGAAGAGGCAGGAAAAATGGGAAGGATTACACTAATAGATCTCACATTCCATGACTGTAAAATGACAAATACCATTGATTTTTAACCCAGACTAGGAATTCACATCACCCCTTCCCACTGCAAACCAGTTATTTCTTCCTTCCTGCTGCTTTCACTTGAATAATCATGTTCACCTGCAGCCCTCTCCTCTTCCTGTTTTAATCTCCTCCAACCAGGGAATTATGCCTCTCTCCACTTCTGGTGATTTAATCACCCTGAAGTTCAACAACAAGATTTGTGTTTGCATATTTGATGGGGTTTATGCTGTAGTAGTGAGAAATTTTGGCCAAAATACTGGGTTTTTTTACCACACTTCAGTCTGTTATAGAGGAAAATCTTCAATTTTAATGGCTATGCATTGTAAACTCTTCCCATACCTTAAGTATATCCAACAATAATTACTAAATTGCTGTCAGTGGCAAGTTATGAAGAGAGCACATTGTTGAAAACAGCTTCATAATTTACAAGTTTTCTTTTTAGAAACTCTTTAAGCTTCTCCTTACATTTTATGCCATATAGCAAATATTCACCCTAACTCATTTCTTGGGTTTTTCCTTCTAAAATTTCCTACTTTACATTTGCCCACAGCAATCAAGAACCTGTGGATTTAGCGATGCCTCCAAGCTGTCTGAGCCAGAACTGAAATTACATCTGTGTTTCTTACAGTGCTTTGAGTTCCCTTCTCTCCTTTGTCTGCTTTTTGTGCCACTTAAATTTTATGGATATAAAGTTCTTTTTAGCAGCCTGTTAAGAAAAAGAAAACTTCTCTGTTTATGACCCCAGTACCTGTGGTGTTCCATTGTTTGATTATGAATGTCAGGATATCTTTTTGGGGGAAAAAAACCCACCAAACACAAACCTGTCAGGAATAATACACATTTATTTGATTCTAGTAGTATTTCATGAAGATTTCATTTTAATTCAGTCCCCAAATGCCATCCAAAATAAGAAGATATAAAATAATGGAAAAGGAAGGGAGGAAGGACACTGTACAGTGATAGTGATCCAGGTAGAACTCTGGTGAAATAGTGCAAGCAGCACTCCATTCCCATTTCCATTCTCTTGGGGAATATCCATACGTGGTTTTCCAAGATCTTTTTAGTGTCTGGGCCTACAGTGGGATCATCACATTCAGGGGCCAGGACGCCAGCAAGGGTTGGACAACAGAATCACTGGGGGTGGGAAAGACCTCTAAGGTCACCAAGTCCAACCATCAGCCCAGAACCAGCACCACGTTCACCACTAATCCATGTCCTCATGTGCCATATCCGTGTTTTTGAACACTTCCAGGGATGGTGACTCCACCACTTCCCTAGGCTGTTCCAGTGCTTTACAACCCTTTCCATAAAGATATTTTTCCTGATATCCAATCTAAACCTCCTCTGGCGCACCCTGAGGCCATTTCTTCTTGTCCTGTTATTTAATGTAAAGCAGCTGGATGTGAATGCCCTGGGTCCACGATGCTGGTCCTAACCAGTGCCTGTGCTGGTGTGTGAGCTGTGTGAACACTGGTGAATGGAAACCCTTGAACAGAAATTGTTCTGCACCTGCAGTAGCCCATCCTGCCCCACAAACTTTAGATGAGCTGTTCTTGCAGCTGTTTGCACCGTGACAGAAACACGAGCCCTTGCTGAAACAGTGGTGAGTGTGGTAGTTTTAAGGAGAAGGGAAATGAAAACCATGTGTGAAAGTTAAAAGGGTTAAATAGAGGTGTGTAGAGAAGCTGAAAGTTTCAATCAGTGTGAAAATCTCTTCTAGCAGGCTCACGGAGGCACTGCTGGGAAGCAGTCGGAGTCGATGTGTTTGTGGTAAACTTTATCTTGACCATCTGCCATCACTAATCAGACACAATTGGCACTTTTCATTTGAAGGGAAACATACTCAGGACCTGAGATCCCTCCTGGATAGCAAGGATCTAGAAGTTTATCTGCACCCAACACTTCATTTGAATTTGTTTACCTTGGAGGAAAATAAGATTAAGGATGAAGCATATGCTCCAACAAGCCACTGAATTGGTTTGAGGTGATAACTGTGGAAACAAACTCCAGGGGCAAAAATAAACCAGTGAAATAAATTCAGATTATGTTGAATAAGCAGGTTCTTTTCTAATTGAAATATTGTGACAGCTGTTGGAGACAGTCCAGAGGAGGCACCAGGATGATCAGAGGGATGGAGCAGCTCTGCTGGGAGGAAGGGCTGGGAGAGCTGGCATTGTTCAGCCTGGAGAGGAGAAGCCCTGGGGTGACCTCACTGTGGCCTTGCAGGGCCTGAAGGAGCTGCAGGAAAGATGGAGAGAGACTATTTACAAGGGATGGAGGGACAGGACACAGGGAATGGTTCCCACTGCCATAGGGAGAGATGGGATATTGGGAAGGAATTGTTCTCTGTGAGGGTGGGGACACCCTGGCACAGGGTGCTCAGAGAAGCTGTGGCTGCCCCTGGATCCCTGGCAGTGTCCAAGGCCAGGTTGGACATGGAGCTTGGAGCAGCCTGGGACAGTGGGAGGTGTCCCTGCCCATGGCAGGGGGTGGATCAAGAAGAGCTTTAAGGTCCCTACAAACCATTCCATGATTCTGTGACTGCTCAGAGGGCAGGCAAAGCTGAATTCATCTCTCTCTCCTGACACTGGTTCAGGCTCTCACCTCCAAGAGTGTCAGACATTCTCTACTGCAACTCAATATCCAATAGCCTGGTAGTGCCTCACCATTCCCCTTCTTCTGTTTTGGGGGATTAGGTTCCAAAATGCAAAAGTGGCAAGTGAAGAACTTGTCTGATTCCATAATTAACACACTCTGTCCAGCTTATATAACATTTCCTACTCATGTTTTTGAAGACTGCATTAAACTTTTAACATGAGAAATATTTCTGTCCCTGCATTTGGTTTCATTTTGTACCTGTAATGCAGCCTTATCTATTCACAGAGATGTGATATTGCAATCACACAGGTGACAGATCTGGCATTTAGATTCCTTAGTTACTTTTGTAGCCTTCTCTCTGTCAGTTGTACGTCTCAAGATTATCGTTGATAATTTTTGATGGGAGGTTTGTCTGCTTGTTGGAGGGCGGGGGGTTCTGTGCTTTGGGTGGATTTTGGCTGTGTTTGTTTATTCATTTGGTTTGGGTTTTGTTCTTGTTGTTGGGGTTTTCTTCCTTTAAAAAAGGAAATATTTTAATGACCAAAATATGCACAACCCTTTGGAAAAAATGGTCTGACTTGAACTGCAAGTTCCTTGAGGGAAAATGCCTGTCCTGTGTCATCCTCCTGGTGAGATTACATGTGGTATAATCTCTGTGAGGGAAAAAAAAAGAGAAAAGACAAATTGTTTTTGTGAAAAGGTGGGCTTAATCCATAAAGAAAAGAGGATTTTACACCAAATTCATTCCTCTCCACAAAGAATATGAATTTTAAAAATTCAGCTAGAAGATGATTAACAAACCGTCCAATTATTGTCAGGATCTGTTTCCTTTCCTATCCTAATTTTTTTACAACCTATTGTTTGCAGAATTTCAAATCTTTCCTTCCCTTTCCCCCTCCCCTTCCTTTCTTTTCCATTATTTTATATCTTATTTTGGATGGTATTTGGGGGCTGAATTAAAATGAAATCTTCATGTAAAACTACTGGAATCAAATGTGTATTATTGACTGTGTATTATTCTCTAAAGTTTTGTGCTTGTTTTTTTCCCCCCAAAAGATAGCCTGACATTTCTAATCAAATAAACCTTAAAAAAATGTCAAAAGAATCCAAAAAACTCCCCAAAAAAGTAAGGTTTTCCTAATTTAGGATTGTTGCTTTTAAAATTCACATCTGCATATTGATGACCTAAAAATTATTTGTGAAAGAAAAGGAATAGGAGGTAGTAAACAATGAGGATTGACAGGTTTTGATTGTATTTAATTTTGTTTTGACATATCCGGAATGCACAAAAGATTTTAAATGTCTAGAGCATGCAAGAACAAATTCCATTAATAGAACACCAGGAAGAGAGAAATAGCATGCAAGACTTTAACCTAAATGGAGACTTTTATTTTATTTTATTTTATTTTATTTTATTTTATTTTATTTTATTTTATTTTATTTTATTTTATTTTATTTTATTTTATTTTATTTTATTTTATTTTATTTTATTTTATTTATATTATTTTTAGCATAGACCATGAAAAATTATTTTCTAGTCTGCACTACTTTTCACTTAAGAGAATTCCCATGTCTGAACTCAGTATTTTGCCAGGCAAACAGGAACAAACAGATCTTTTTGAATGTTATAGGAGTGTGGGCAAACAATTCCTAGAGAATTATTGCCAAGTCACTTTGCTGCCAAATGTTAATCTCTGCCAAAGAGATGTGATTAAGAAAAGGCAATTAAAAAAAAATCCAGCAGTGTGGGTTAACATTAATAAGAAAATTACTAATACAGCTGTGAAAAACTGGTGAAGCTTTTCATGTGTTATATCTGGGGCGGAAAGAAAAATCCCAGGAAAACGTGCCGTCCTTTCCTTAAGCCCTGTCGGGAGTGTGCTGGCTGGACTTTACAGATCAATAAGATAATTGTATATCCAGAGCAAGATTCTTGCGCCATGGCTGTTAAGGAGGGAGAGGTGGAACAATAGGTGTAATCCCACTCATCTGTCGGGGGTGGTATTTCCTCAAAAAACACGGGGAGGGTGCAGAAACCACCAGCACCAGGCTGGTCCTTGCCCAGCAGGGTCAAGGAGTGGTCAGCAGAGCCTGGAGCCTCAGCCCCGGAGCTCTGTGCTCCCACCCCCGCAGAACCCGGGCTAGGGAAGGACATTTACAGATGGCACCAAGAGCAGGGAGTCTCCAGGCTCCCACACCTCCGGAGTTTCCATTTCCCCCCTTTCTTCGCTCCTCCGTAGGGACACCCGCTCAGGTTCTCGGCCCCACTGCGGTTCTGCACGGACCCCATTGATCTCCCCGTCCATCTCCCCGCAATCAGCACTTCCCAGAGAAGTCCCTGTGGAAAAAGTCTGGAAACTCTGCACCAACCCCTTCTGCTCTGTGTGCTGCTCCCAGACTTAATAATCAGACTTAATGATCTTCCTAAAATATTGCATGTGAGATGCCTGTGACATTAATCAATGTTTAACAAAGGCAGGAGTGCTGCTCGCTGAATATAAATACTTGCACAGAAAGATTTAGCATTTGTTTAGTGAGCTTAATTAAAAAGCTCTACTTGATGTGAGCAGTGCCCTTTGGAGGATCTAAACTCCTTGATGAAGAAATAAACTGTTTTCCCTCACTTAGAGCTTTCTTTTCTTCCTAAATGATGAGTGGTTTAGAAGATCAGAAGATAAATTCTCATCTGCTATCTTAATTTAAAAGCTATTTTAACATTCTGATAAGCCCAGGAGTTTTGGAAGGCTTCATTTGGTTTGCCTCAGTAGTCGATGAACAAACTTAAGATAATTAACCAAAGTTGGATATCTCAGAAACATCCATAGTCTTTGCATTTAGCACAGGAATGGGAAAATTTAGGTAGGAAATCCCACATCCACTAATGATTAAACTGCTTTATCACCTGTTTAATGCAACTCCCTAATTCCAGTGAAGGTCAAGGCTGAGACATTGTGCTGCTTTTAATCTCGTAGAATTATACAAATGGAAAGCATAATCAATAATCAACAGATGTGGAATTAAACTCTTCAGATAGAAGAGAATTTGATAATGTTTTTCCACCGCTGCAGCTAAGGCAGATCCTGAACTGCTCTGAACAAAACCCAACTGATTACAGTAAGCCAAAAGTTTCTGAGTCCTTCTGACCACGCAGTTTTTAGCATTATGTAATGTGTATATTATTGACATAAATACAAAAACCTACACAGTTCTATATCAAGCCTGGAATAGACATTAAAAAAAAAGAAAGAAAAAGAAAAAGAAAAAAAAAAGAAAAAGAAAAAGAAAAAGAAAAAGGAAAAAGAAAAAGGAAAAAGAAAAAGAAAAAGAAAAAGAAAAAGAAGAAAATCAAAAAGGAAATGGAAATGAACAAGAAAAAAGAAAAAGAAAAAGGAAAAGGAAAAAAAAGGAAAAGGAAAAACAAAAGAAAAGAAAGAAAAATTGATTTCATGTCACGTGGTTGAATTTTCCCAAGTTTCAGTTGTCTGCCTATTTTATTCCATAAGTAAAATTAAAGGATATTAATGTCCAGGATTAAAGGGAACAATGTACTTAGCATTAAAAAAAAAAAAATACAAAAGTTATTGGTATTGAAAAAAATTCACAAGAAATTGTGTGATAAACGAGAAACTAAAGCTCAGTAAGATTTACATCAGCCAAGGGTTTTCCCATGACTTCACACAAACAGACATGGCTGTAAGTCCTACATCTCATCAGAAATATTTCAAAACTCTCTTTGGAGACACTGATGCTTCTCTAAGGTGAAAGAAAGTAAAAAATCTGACTCTGTAAATTGTACAGACTGAAAATTGCAAAAGTAGGCCTTTAAAATGTTCTAAATATTGACCTGGATATTACTAGAATATCACAATCAAACAATAAATAATAATATATTACTGCAGCAAAATCAATCAGTTAAAATCTATATAAATACCTTCTATTTCAAAATTATTGAGAGAACATTTGATTTATCAGAGCTTGCCTTTTCCTCACTGTTGGGTAATTGCTTATATATTTTTAAATTATGGAGTCGTTCTATGAGGAAAAAAACCCAACAAACAAACCTTTGAATTCCCAGATTTTCCTGGAATGGAAAATTATTTTAATCTGAGCTTAATTGGTTTTCTTTTTTTAGCTGATGCTGCCAGCAGCATTTGGGGCTTACTCCTTTTCATTGGGAAAAGGGATTTCTGACAGTCAGGTTTTGGCATGAGTTCATTCAATTAAAAATAATGCAGAAAATTTCTATTTACCTTACCAGAAGAATAAAATAATCCTGGGTAGTTCTTCTGTGGAAATGCAGAGACCTTGTCAAAGTCCTTGTTATTCCATCGTTTACCTCTATGGAGCTGACTACCAACCCAAAAGGATTTTATGACCCAGTGGTCCCATTCAAATTTGCTGAATGTGAACTCATGAAAGTCAAACCCAGGGACTAAAACCTTGAGCCAAAGCCAACTGAAGACACAGCAATTCCCACCTCCACGGTGGCCTTGGGAAATTCTTCCTGTAATTTCCTGGTACGGGGTGAGACTCTTGAGATCTCATTTTTAAACCAGTTTTTGTCAAAGAAAACACTAGAGGACTGTGAGCAAGTCTGGGGCTTCATTTTTGGAACAGACTTATCCTGGCAGCTACAAACTCTCCAAGATTCCCTTTTCCAAAGAATTTCCATGGGACATTCACATTGAACTAAATCGGAGCCATCATTACTATAATTTTTACATCTGTAAAAATGGGGCCTGGTTAAATTTCTTCAGGAATTTCATCCAAGTTTATACTGGAATGTGAAGCAAGAACTATAATTTTTCACCAGTATTTTTGTCCCATGAGCAGAGTCCTTCCCTAACAGTTATTTCAGATGACAGAGATTATTGTGGAAACATTCAAACCACTGGAAATCAGGAATGACTCCCAGTTTCACTGATTACAGCAGAATTATCTTTCATTTTTCCCTTTCCCCCCCCTGCTGTTGAAAAGGTAACTCCCCCCTCACAGCACATTCAGGTTAATTTCTGTATTTTATGGTCAGGGTTCATTCTTGCTGATGAATATTTTTTACCTTGCAAGATTCCTGAGCAAAAGGCTGGATAAAAAGGGATGGATATATTCTCTTGGTGCTATCTTTAGTCCCAATGTTGTACTGAAGAACAAGACTTTTCAAACATAGATAATTAACTCTTCCTGTCATTTTAAAGACAACCAAAAAGAGACTGGTCAAGCTTGGATTTATATTGGATTAACAATGGTGAATCAAAATGCAGACAGCTCTAACCATCTACAGTCCCAGCTGCAGTTGGAAAAGCCTTTCCTGACTAAAGCAGAGCATTTCAGTCCATCGTTGTTGTTTGAAAAAAAAAAAAAAAGAAGAAATTATTAATTGTCTTGCAGATTTTGGGATGGGAGGGAGCCCATGGAGGACTCCTGGAAGTCAACCCTTCAGGCTGTCAGGTCAAATCCAGCATGTGACACTTGGAGTTTAGGTTTATTTGCTTGGTCTCACAGCTAACAAATACCAATTTATTCTTGTCTTATTCCAGTGGATCTCAAATGCCACCCAGCATGACAATATCTTCCTTATCACATCACAGCAGGAGATCTGTAAAAATCCACGAACTCCAGCCCACCTACAGAACACAGATGTTCACTCCTTCTTGTGGGCCAGATCCCAGGCAGCCTCTGCAGCACAAATCCTAACACAGCCCTAGTTCCCAGAATAGCACCAACATTTTTTTTTTTGCATTACAAGTTAGATTTTTATGCCTTCTTCCCATCTGCTCCCTAATAATTTGCTTACTGCTGTCCATTCCTGTATCAAAAGAAATAAATTTTTCTCTTTTTTTCTCTGTTTCTTTGCTGGTTTGGGGTGGTTTTGTGTGTGGCTTTTTTGGTTTTTTCCTATGATATTCTAATATTGCACTTTTTTTTTGCCCCTCGCCTAGCTAAAGAAGCAAATATCATTGACTTCTCTCCATGAATATCAATCAATGTATTGGAATAATGTGGAAGGAGGGATTGGAATGAGATGATCTTTCAGGTCCCTTCCAACCCAAACCATTCTATGATTCTATAGACACAGAAGAAATTCCTTCCTGGGAGGGTGGGGAGGCCCTGGCACAGGGTGCCCAGAGAAGCTGTGGCCACCCCTGGATCCCTGGCTGTGTCCAAGGCCAGGCTGGACATTGGGGCTTGGAGCAGCCTGGGATAGCTGAAGGTGTCCCTGCCCATGTCAAGGGTGGCACTGGATGGACTTTGAGGTCCCTTCCAACCCAACTTGTTCATCCTTCCTCATGGACAGCCCTGCAAAGGGCAACTGCAAACCCCCCTCACTGGGATGGAACAGGATATTTTACTGCTCATTCGCTTCCTTTTTCAGATCATAGGATCACAAAATCCCAGACTGGTTTGGTTTGAAGTGACCTCAAAGCTCTTCCCAATCCACCCCCTGCCATGGGCAGGGACACCTTCCACTATCCCAGGCTGCTCCAAGCCCCAGTGTCCAACCTGGCCTTGGACACTTCCAGGGATCCAGGGGCAGCCACAGCTTCTCTGGGCACCCTGTGCCAGGGCCTCCCCACTCTCACAGAGAGCAATTCCTTCCCAATATCCATCTAAACCTGCCCTCCTCCACTGGAATGTTCACCACAATTTCCTCTTGTAATTTCCCAGTTTAAATTGCTGTTATGTGAACACTTCAGGCATTTTTGAAATTGTATTCCAACAGCTCATCTCTGGAGTTTTTTCCTTTGCCTCCTGAACCATGTGAGCTCTCCTGTGTTTTACTCTGCATCCTAAAGGGGGAAATAATGGAATTCTTAAATTTGGTGGAAGGAATACTTTTTCCCAGTGAGCCCAGTGTTTTCACTTCATAGTTCTTGATCTTAAACTTAGTGTTGTGCATTTCACATATGCAAGAGCCTCTGCATGTTACAGTGGGCCCTCTATCCTGATTTTCTAGGGGAATTCTCTGGTGAATATATGTATAACTGTAAATGAATCCTCTCTGCTCTCTCTGGCTCAGGAAAAGGTCTTTACACTTGGATTCTTTGTTTCCCAGCAGCTGTGGGAACAGATCCTTTATCATATTTTATTTATCTGATGCATCCAGATGGAGTTCTGTGATCATGGAGGCATTTGGGAATGATTTGTCACCTAATCAAATATTAAAGAAATTAAACCTAATTTTTTTCTGGGAATTTGCAGAAGGTGTTTCCTTTCTGATGCTGCTTTTGCTGCTCTGCAGCCCAGCTGGAACTGGAAAATGGTACAAGCCATAGCAGAAAATGTCATCTCTATGGAAACTTCCAAACCCAATGGAGGATGATGGGATCAAGTTTACAGAATGATCAATATTTTATTCTGAGCTCATTTCTGAGTGAGGCAGGGTAAATTAAGCCCCTGATTGGACAAGTGATGCTAAATTCCACTTAGAGGTAGAAACTCTTGAAGTGGACTGAATTGAGGGGTGGAATGGAGCATCTGGGGCTGAGTCCTCATGCAGAAGAGGGACTGGAACAAAAACAAACTCTACTGGGATGTGTACCATGGAATGGTATCTGGCAGGAGGAAAAAGGAGCAGTGTCACCGCTGAACGGGTTTTAAAAGTTCATAGGGGTATAAGAACTGTTTAGTTTCTCTGTTGGCTTGAGTGTCTAAACAACACAGGATTGTGCTTTTACCCTCTCTCCAGTCACTTCAGTTGTGGTCCGTTATCCTCACCTCTGCTTTTTTATCACTTGTCTCCTATTTATATATTGTTCCCCAATCCTGAAGTCTGTTACTCTTGGAAAGACTTGTAATTTTTTTCCCAGACATGCCAAGGCTTATCCTCCCACCTGAAACTGACTATGATCTATGACCAACAGACGGGCTTCTTGACGTTCTTATTTACTTCTAACCTGCAACCCAATTTTCTCTTATTTATCTGTATCCCAAAACTATTTGTTTCCTCAGCCCAGTCCTATTTCCTCTCTTTTCCCTGCACTCTGTGGCGGTGTTTGCTTTGAGAACTGGGCCAGCTCTGCTGCTCTGCTGGAAATCTGGTCCTTGGGCAGAGGGAACGGGAGCAGGAAGATGATGGAGCAACCTTCCCCCTCAGCCTGTGTTAATGACCTTGTGATTTCAGAACACCCATGATACTGTTGCAACTATCGCGCTTAATAGGCACCAATAAAATGATGCTCTTGGATTTTTTTGAACATTTTCCACAATTCTTTGTAATTTGTAATTATTTATAAATAAATTTCAGCCTGCAGCGATGCCTTCTACAACTTTCCAGCTGTGCATGATGTGAAAAGACACCTTTTGAAAGTTGTGGCACATGCCGATGCAGGCGGCAGCAGCAGAGAGCC
>VZTJ01002461.1:0-67079 GCA_013397795.1 Orthonyx spaldingii | reverse complement strand
AACAAGGCACCCTTCTGTCAGTTAGAAACAAACTACGCAGAGAACCAATGTCAGGAAACACTAATTTAATGATATAAGGGAGATTCTTTAATACAATGATTGCTGGATACTGAAAACATGTACACAAAATTATGTTCATTTTAAAAACTTAATCTTCCTTTTTTCTTAAGGGGAACTTTTTCACCTGGAGTGATGGTTTCACCTGGCAATGTTGTTGTTTAGGAGCTAGTAATAATTCCTTCTCTCTCTTATTGGTATCAAAATTTTCCTGTCTGAAATGATGCTTTTTTTGTTTCCTGCTTTGCATGATTTTTTTAGATTGTTGTAAAACTGAGATGTACACTCTTGAAATCCTCAGCTCCGCTGAAGTCAATTCAGGGACCTTGGTGAACTGTCAGAGAATCTGTGGTCCACAGGGGTCATATGAACTATAGGTTTATATGAAAATCTTACTGACCTCTTTATGGCACTTGAGGTTTTTTATATCGAGAAGTGATCTTGCACAGAATAGGAAATAAATCAGTTCCTCAGGGGAAAAGAATGTGTATTTGCTAAACTTTTTTTGGTAAGCATGTTCTTTAAATTCTCACAGTTAGAGAAATGATGAAATGTAGTCAAGTAAGTAACTGTTGGTGTGGAAGAGATTATATTCATAAGTTATTTTGACTTTGTCCTTTATGGCAAATAACAGTCATGAAAGCAGAGATAGAAACATTCTTTTACTCTTATCCGTGATACCTATATGTCTGAGAAAATTTTAGTAATTTAATTTCAATTCTTAAAAGAAAAAAAATTAGCTTCTGTCACACATATGCAAGTAAGACCTTGCTTTGATTTATTTTTGTTATAATTTAATCTATTGTCACTTTTTATAGGGTAAAATTAATAGGGAAGCATGGTATTATTAATGAGGCTAATGTTTAACCGTCTAGAACTTATGTAGCAAATTATAATCCTCCTTAGCAGTACAGGAATTTCACCCTATTATTTCCTAGGTCTTATTAAAAATTAAAGGACATAATAAATTGCAAGTAGTTGTTTTTCATCCGGGTCATCTATTGAAGACTGAGATACTCGAAGAGAAGATGGAACATTGCTTGTCTGACCCTATTGGGATGGGAAAATTTTAGGTGGCCCATATTTAAAAATGTGTTTCATCTTGCTCTTTCTATTTAGAAGATGGAAGTAGTGGAAGTTGGTGGTCTAGGTAGGACACACTCGGCTGTTGTACCTGTGGGCAGATTCCTGTGAAGGTGATCTGACATGTCTTCAAGTCTGTCTACTTGAGATACAGCTCTTGCCTTCTTCAGTGGCCTTTTATAAAGTGTAAGGTCATCCCATATCTTCCTGAATCATTATCCTATTTATCACCTTTACCAAGTGTAAAGATATATTCCTTATAGCCAGCTTGAAATGCTGTGAAATGGACTGCTGGATAAATAATTAGTGATTACTTGTATCCAGTAATCATCATGGCTTTACATTTCATCTGTGTAGAAAATTTCAGCTTGTCTAGAAACTTAGATTGCTTGTAATTTCAGAGATGGCACTGGTTATCTACTTTTATGTTTCCCAGGAATAAGCCCGTTGAGACTTGCTGCTGGTGTTCTCCAAGAGGTTTCATGCCAAAGTGAGCTGGAGCTATCAAGTTAGCAGAAATAATAGTTCTGATTTGGGACTATTTTTTTCGAGAAGGAAAAAAAATTTAATCTCTTCCTTTTTCTGTCCTCCATTATTAACTTGATCCTTGAATATTGCTTTGAAAAAAGTGAGTGGTGCAATCCTAAATACAATTGCTAGATGCTGTTAACTCTTGCCTGGGTGTTTATGGGAAAACAAATTAAAGTCTAGTGTATCACAGCCTGGCACAGGGATGCAAAATCCATTTATATAGTAGACCCACCTCTCAAATATCTCTTTCCCATAACTTCACTGTTAAGTAAACTATTGAAACCCATCACTTAATAAGGTAATACATGCATGACAGTGACAGAGATAATGCCAGTTTGTTGTTTTATAGCATCTGTAGTGAAAAGAGGATGAAAATGGAGTGCAGGATAATCTCATTAAAATAATAAGGATGCTGAATCTTGTCTGCTGCCTGAATAGCTGTTAGGAGGGCTGGTGTCATGGCAGTGTAGCCCTGAGATTTTTGGTGGTGGTTTAGAACCAGGAGTGAAAGGGGCTGGTGTTTATCATTTACAATAGAAGCTGGATGTGCTGCTTGTTTCCCGTCCACACCACACCCCCCTCCCCTCCCATTTTTATGCCAATTAAATGTAAGCTGTGGTTTGCAGATACTGATCATTGCACTGAGCAATTGGGGGAAGATGTTGCTGGTGCTGCTAATAGATAGTTGGATGTCTCTGTGTCACAATTCATCAGATAAGTTGAGGAGATTGCCAGCTTCAGAGAGGTCCAGCAGCAATTTGTTATATTTGAAACATGCTGCTTTGCAGACAAAGGCTTCAGTGGTTTGCTGCAGTCAGAGGGGAGTAATGGCATTTAGGCAGTGCTGCACAAGGTTTTCTGTTTTGTACCTTTTCCTGCTGTAGGTCTAATAGCTTTAACATACTGCTGGATACAAAATGCCATAATAGTTTATGGCATGACTGTCATATGTGCTATTTGTTCAAGTCATCTCTATTCCCCCATCTCTTTCTGCCCTAGCCAAATGATGATTCTAAATAGACCCTGAAAATGCATTTGCAATTATAGGGTTATACAAACAGGATAAGGGATACATACGCAGACTATTCACTCATGCCTGTTTCTTTAGATGTTCTGGTTTCCTTGTGCTCGACATTTACAGCTCATTCAGTGGTCATTTGGTAAGCATTAATTCATTTGCAGATGTTAGCGTTCCACTGATCTTCTAAGACTTCAGTTCAGATCCAAGTTCATTTCATATGTGGCTGATGGACTGTGTTAAACTTTTTTTCTACTTAATCAATGTACTGCCAAGTATCCACATCACTATGAAAATCACGATTGTCAGGGAGAAACTGAACACTTGAAGCTAGTCCCTTCAACCAGTTGTTGATTATAGTATATTAGAGCCAGTGGAGCAATGAGAAATTACTCCATCTGAAGATGTGGTGGTACACACAGTTCCACGTCATCAAAAAGCAAAATATTTTCTACTCAGGCCAGTGCTGAGTCCCAGTGGCGTGACTCTAGAAGGAGTTTGGCAGCTGCTGTTCCTGCAGCTGTCCCAGAACTTGGAGAAGTCTTTTGCTCACAGTGGTTGAACTGCTGATGCATGAAATTTATAAATAAGGAAAAAAAAGTGAAACAAGTAATCAAAAATATCTATGGACCACTTCTGGAAAACGTCATTGCTAACCAAACTATTAGGTGAAAATGGGCATACACATAATTTCACCACTAAGAAGTGGATAACTAATGTTGGTGATATAAAAATATGAACCCTAACTGAGATCTTTCCTGTTATTATTGGTGCAATAGTACCAACTTGCTTTAGCTTTCATTGTGTGCTGTCGGTAGCTGTAGTGTTACGTATACAGTGAAGGATGTTGGTGAATAGCCTGACAAAATCCAGAGGTAGAATAAGAGGTTGTAGAGAAGCCTAATTTCCCAGAGATTTGTCAAAGCAAGAAATTTAACTCTTTCAGAACCTGATCCTTTCATTGAGGGTAGGAAGTAATGCTGGAGATAATTAGTTGAGTGGGCTCTGCAGCAGAAGCCTTTGGGAGCTGTCCAGCTTGTTGTTGTCCAGTGTTTCTTTGCCCAGGGCTTCAGTTATTGTAATATCCTGTGTAGGAACGTACTAGTGTCACTTTCTCTCTAGCTACAGTACTGCTGGAAGCAACCTCTGCTTACAGAGAATGTTCCTCCAACTGTATTTTTCTCTCTCTGTGCTCCTTTTTTGCTTTGTTGGCTTCTGCTTCTGCTCAGTATATCAAACAGCTGCTCATCTTCAGAGGAATTCATGACCTGTGGATACCCTTCCTACCATCTTTCCTTCCAGACCAAGAATTCAGCACTGCTGTTGGTCAGTCCTCATTGCCAACATCCCCAGAATGTTTGTCCCCCTTTTTAGTTATTCTTCACAGGCTCTTCCTTTCTGTCCTTCCCACTTGTTAGGCAAAGGAAATATCCTAACATCTTGTTCCCTTTTTAAAACTCCTGCTTTCTACAGTGAAGGAAATTTGACAAACAGTAAGACTCTGTCCTGAGACCACAGCTTACTACAGTAGTGAATATTGTCTCATTTTGTCTTCAGTCTCTCAAGGTCTTAGTGGGCCGGTGTGAGATGTCACCTTGTTGGGGGCAGAAATAACGGGATTTTTTCTATGCTCGTGTCTTTTTGCTTCATGAAGGATCTTGGTTCAGAACCTGTATTCTAAACTTCATCTTAATGTGTCAGCAATTATTCGCAGAATTGTTTGGGTTGGAAGGGACATTTAAAGATCATCTGGTCCACCCCCAAATAATGTTCATAATATAGCATTTATAATAATGTCAGCTATTTTTTGTTAATATTACTTGGCTAAACAGGGAACTCAACTTGAAAGTCAGGAGGAAAAATAAATTGTATATTCTCTGCAAATGAGGTCAGGCTTTGCAGAAAGTGTGGTTGATGCTTCAAGCCTGTGACTGTTTTTTGATGCATTGGGATAATGTCCTTAATACAATGCTTAAATTTTTGATAAGAACTGAAGTAGCCAGACAGTTCAACTATGTGATTATTGTAGATCCCTTCCAGATAAACTATTCCTTCCCTTCTTCTACACTATTCCTACTGCCTATTTTTGCTGCCAGTACATGCTGAGGTAATCTCTGATGACATTTCTTCCCAGCCCTGCACTAGCAAAAGAGATTGAATATCCATAACTATGCCCCAGCCTTGGCTCTGTCACCCTGTAGGGCACCTTGAGATAATGGGACCATTTGTACAAAAGTACAAAAAGTACGTGTGATGTGTGGTTTTTGAAAGTCTTTTCATCCAACTGAGATGGGTTTTCACAGGATGGCAAAGCCTCACATCTCTGACATGAGCAAGGCCCAGAGATCAAGACCTCAGTCTGATGCAGGATGTGCTTCTCATCTAAATGGCACGCAGCTCCTGTATTCCTTAGTCTGTTTCTCTCACCTCTTCATCACACAGGTTCTCAACATAATACTTCTGATTCTCCTGGCCCTTGAGATGATATGTTTGCACATGCATTTATTGAAATAAGTGCTGTTTAGACTTGCATTGCAATAGCAACTGGCAGACCCAGTCATGGACTGAGACGTACAAATGCTGTACGAGAGCCATGTGAAACCCAAACTAAGGTGCCAGCAAACATGCAATATGAATGTAAAGACAGGAGTTCATAGGTGACCAGAGACAGCCAACAAAGAAATCCAGAAAACAGTGTTCATCTGAGCAATGATAGTCTTTCTGATCACAGGCTCTCCAATTTACCTGAAGTGCACTTCAATTATAATTACGATTCTGAAGCATGTCATTTAATATAAATGTAGCCCTGAGTAAATAAATCTATCAGTGTGTAAGATAGCACTTTTCCTATCTATTGTTGTTAAAGTTTGAATGCATACGGGCACATGTGCCACTTGTCCTGGTGCAGGGGGTGAATACAGCACATGGGGAGAGAGCCTCGGCCACAGCGTGGCACTGAAGCTTTGTTGCCTGCAGGGTGTTCCTGGCTGGCTGGAGTGATGGCAGCTGGGCTTTCCGTCAGGTTTGCTGTAAACTTGGAGCAACGTCATTCCTTCTGGATTAAATGTGTGAAGGGATCACAACATATTCTGTCTCTGTGCAAAAAATGCTTTGTGACTCAGTATAGGTTTTGCATGATATGTGAGCCAGGCAGTTTAGGTAGATAAGCACATCGGTTTATTTTTGCTTCCCATTCACAAAATGAGTGACTTGAATTGAGGTGTGTAATGCTGAGATCCTTTGAGGAAGGAGGAGTGAGAAAATTTATTGCAATACGTTGGAGTTGTGTTGTCTGTCACAGCAGGAGGCAGATGGGGATGCAAGTCTAGAAGCTCTTCCTCCTTTCAGAGTGGTCTTGCAGCATCCCTGCTCTGCATAACCTGCTCGAGTGTTATGGATGGCTCTGAAGGCAGGAGTAAAGCTGTGAGGTTTTCACATTGCCTGTGAGAATGAAACTTTCTATGAAAGCTGCATTAGAACTGGCTTAGGAAGAGACCTGTGCCAGTGCTTTTATCCTGAATCACAAAAGGTAGAGAATGGAATGTCTCCACTGTATGTGGCATAATGTAGTTTATTACTTCTTGTTATGTGCAAAGCTATTAAGTCTGAAACCAGCTTCTGTGTGGCTGTAGAAAATTCATGGTGACTGGTTGTGAGAAGAGGATTTACAGTTCAGCTATTTGGGAGACTTTTTGTTGTGTATGCTTCTAACAGACAGCTGAAAAAAAGTGTGGATTAACTTCTCTGAGATTGCCTTTAAAGATGATGTGGCTCCTTGCCCAGCTTTGGGATCACCCTGCTTTATTTCCAGTGTAAATATGCTTTTTCAATAAAAGCAAAGGGTCACCAGACTATAGGGAGTTGGTAAATTTGGGACTAAAATGGATTATGTCCATGAGATTTAGTGCCTTATGAAAGGCAGAGAGAGATGACAAAGCAATGTGTACTTTTATTTTGCTTAATTTCATGGCTATTACATGTTTTGAAAGTCTTTTAATAACAGGGGAGTATAATCAAACAGCATTGTTTTGTTTTATAAATCCTTTTTTTTTTCAGCTGAACATTTCTGAACAGTTGAGCGTCTTCCTCAATCCCAAGCTTTCAATTCTCTTTTTCATTTTTGTGCTCTTGATGAATTGACAATTTTAGTAGTGGTGTCGATCACGTTGTTTTAAGTCTTCTCAGCTGTCATCGAGTGCACAGCAGAAACTGATGGTGGGGATGAATTGTAGGGTGGGCCAACAGTCTCCAGAGGTGTGTGACGTGAGGAGATGGGGGTATCGAACTGTCTTGTTGCTGAGGGGCTTTCCCTGCTAGTGCTGTGGAGAAGCTCTAAAGTGTTGGCATGATCACAAAAGAGAAGGAGGGAGAATGAGCTGAAGTATAGGCATCATAAATGTTGCTGATGTGGCTGAATTGTGGATGTCTTTCAGTTTTTTAATTGTATTTTAAAGTTTTATTACTGTGTGTTTGAAGAACTTTCTGTCCTTGCTGATTAGCTCTTCCTGATTCAGATTTAAGTTTCTCTCTTTGTTTCCTTGTTTCTCTTTGTTTAGTTTTGTAATCTGTGGATGTTTTAAAACTGTTTGAGGCTGAATAGGCAAGCAGAACCTTTTTCACAGTATTTTATGGCCTAATCTTGGACTATTCAAACGGTATATTGGACTATTCAAACTGGATATTTGGTCAGCTCCAGTATGGTACACTGAAATTTACTTCCTTTGTGGCTGATCCCTGCCATATCCATGTTTGTCAATAAATTGATGGGAAGAGGAAATGCTGATCAGCTGGCACCCATCTAAGCTCATTCAGTGTGAGGATTTTGAAATTAAACTGAAGATCCACTGTAGGTCTTGTCTGTTTTCTTTCAGTTTCTTCCTAAATTAAATGTATATTATGCTTAATCTTACACAGTCTGAAAAGTTGATTGTACTTAGCACCGTTCTTACTTTTTTAAACACATGCATTTCAGCACTGAAGTGCATGACACCATCCAGCTCTACTGGAATGTAATGTAGTACACTGTTAACATGGGTAAGGTACACTCAGTACTGAACAGTAGGAGAAATCAATTAATAAAAAGCTGTCAAAGACAGGCTTTGGTGGAAAAAACCAATATTTTTAAATGTCGCTTATGTTGGTTATGGGATACATGCTGAGTTAACCTCATTGAACTTTTCCCCAGGAATTGATGCGCTTACAATTGGCGGGTCATTATGCTGCTCCACCTGTGTAGTGTTAAGGTCAGTGTGTTTTTCTGATTATAAAAACCATCCATACCATTCCATTATAAATTCACTACCATTCATATAATGGAATGTACCAAAGCTCGGAGCTCGTTGCAGCTGCCCCCAGTCCATGTTTAAGATCACGCAAAGTGGTTCAGGTAATTTGAGCACCTTTTCAAGAACACACCCAATCAAGTTTCATTTGAAATGATCTTTTGTTATTTATGTTTTGTTTTCTTTTTTTGTAACCTACCAAGCATCCATCTGATGTCAGTGTTGGGTTTGTTTTGTGTGGCTGGCCCAAGAGTTCTTACTGAATCCAGATGTGGTGATTATAAGATCATAGCAAGGAGGTCCTGGGAGCAGCAGGCAACTGTAACACTGCAGTTGCACGTATCCATGCCTAGGCAAAGCACAGAATGCATCAACCACTCACGTTCACAAGGCATATTCTGAAACCAGCAGTTTCTAACTGTGAATTAATTCTGAGTCATCATGACACACAAATCAGTCATCACGGTAGACATTAATGTGTGCGATGCAGGGATGTATGACTATGGCACTAATCACTGACTAGAGGAATCTGTGAGATTATGTGCATGCATAACACACTGCTGCTGTATGCATCTTCTTGCACAGCTTAGTCTTCTGAATTGTTATGCGTTATCAGAGACAGAATGTGCATTGAAGCTTATCTAGTGTTATTTCTGTCACTGAAATGTTGATATGGTTGGGCCTTATGTTCATGTGTTTGCTTCTACATTTTTCTTTCTTATTAATAATCCCACTAACTTGAATTTTGTGAAAAGGAAGAGTTCAGTGAACAGTCATGTGTGTCATAGGTCGTTATGTTCTTCCAGTTTCATGAGGACGTATCCTTTCTGTCTTAAGTTCTACACTTCATAGTAGCCAGTGAGAGCCTCAGGCACGAGCAGTTCTGCTGGGGAGGCATTTGATCCTTTGTGCAAATTAAGCAGTGCTGTAATTGCTGAGAAAATACATGAAGTCTCTTGTCCACAAAGATTCTCAGTTGTCATCATCGTGTCCAACAGCACTTCTCCTTTCACCTCTGCCTAGCTGCAAGCTCACAGGTATTCTACACACACATAGACTCACAAGATGTGATGAAGAATCGCGGAAAGACTCTTTGGTGAAGAGTAATCCTTGCATGTCCTAGTTTATGAAAACTGTTCACAAGCTGACATTTCATATGACAATCATTTGAATTTTGCAGCAATTGCATCAGGTAAGTACATCATCATAAGTATGTGGCAGTTTCTTTTATTACTCTGAATAAAAAGAAAACCAATAAACTAAATGAAATATCCCCCCCCTAAGATGATGCAGGCCATGGTAGGATTGCATGTGAAAAGACTTAAAAGGAAGGGCACATTTAATAGCAGAAAGGGTATGAAAATTATTGAGAATGGGGTTTGTTTAGTAAATCAGAGTGCCTAATACCTGTTTAACTTCTGAGCGAAACCATATTTTACTTGGGCATCAGAAGGATGTATTTGGAGCATTTTCAAATTCGTCTGTGGTGATGATTTTCCTGAGTTTTAAATGAATGGATCTCTCACTGCTAGCTAAGTGTCTTAACAAATCTGGACCCTTACATACAGGAGATCCTGGAGGTTGTGTTAAATACGTCCCACCAAGAATCCTGCCAGGAATAGGTAGCTGATGCAACAGCAGGAAGAAAACAAATTACTTGCTGCAGCATATCAGCTGACTGTGATGCTTTTTTTTCTCAGGGTGGTCTTGTGATTAAGATAAGGGAGTCTTGGTCCTCAGTCTATGTGGACAGCTGTATTCAGATGTACCTAAGTGATGTAAATCACGTGTCACAAAGTGCTGTCTATTACATGTATCGCCTGTCTTTTTTTGACAAAATTCCTTAACTGCGGCTTTGGTTCAGTTTCTACCACTCTCCTCCAAGTATGGAGGAAAAAAGCAAAACATTTCCTAAATTGAAAAAAGTCTTTCCTCAGTTCCTTGCCCCACCTTCCCTCTCTTCATCCTGTATGGAAAGCATGTTGAACTAAGTTTATAACAAAATTTCCAACTGGACACTTTTTCTCCTTTATTGCCATTATTAGAAAAAAATTAGTTTCTGTTTTAATCTCAGCATGGATTACTTCAGGGAAATCAAACCAGATGCACAATTTAGTGTATGGCAATGAACAGTAGGTACCTGCAAGGGCATTTACTTGTCCTTCCAGATAAGGCTTTTGAGTTGCAACGTAGGCATTGGAGATAAGTTCCAGGATTTCTAAGCAGTTTGAAGACTTGATGGATACAGGGAGTGTAGGACTCCACCAAATCCTTGGGAAGGCCTGAGCACTATTTGGAAGTGTTTAAGTATCTAATTTCATTTCTTAAATTAGTTTCCCTACATATGCCCTATATAGTCAATATAGTGAAGTCATGCTCCTGTTCATGTTTCAGAGCACTCTTTTCTCTCCCTTAACTGTATAATCAATATAGAAAAGTTACCTTCAGTCAAGTGCTCAAAACTCAATGCAGGCTAAAAAAAGTGGAAGGAAAATACAGAAACATGGCCAAAAAAAAATGTTATTACACAGTCAAAATAAGGTCCCAGTTACAAAAG
Source organism: Orthonyx spaldingii (assembly GCA_013397795.1). Lineage (NCBI taxonomy): Eukaryota > Metazoa > Chordata > Aves > Passeriformes > Orthonychidae > Orthonyx > Orthonyx spaldingii. The sequence continues at coordinate 56,551 of VZTJ01002461.1, read as the reverse complement.
GCATTAGTGCTCTAGTACATGGTGGCTCCTTTGCAAGTAATTTCTGCCTTTGAAAAAATCTTCTCTAGAAGAGACACAGACCAGCATATTAACCTTTTGCTTTGGATTTAGTTCTTCATTAGGGAAGAGGGCTGATATTGATCCACTACTTAAAAAAAATGATCTCCTATGTGAGCTTTACATTATGTTTGGTCTATCAGGGACCACTACAGCACATGTGCTTTTTGTAGTATGTTGTGTATTTAGATTAAGATACACAGCAATGTTTTTTTTCTTTAATTAGATTTTATCAGATGTGGTGTTCATACTTTCAATAAAAAGAGTTATTTATGGGAAAAAGATCCACCAGTGTTCCTACAGCAAATGTTGTTACTGTACAGTTGTTACCTGAGGTTTATTTAGGACTCAAAAGGCAGAAACTTTTCAGATATCCTTTGCCAGTGTAATTCTTGAGCAAAAATAAGCAACAACAACAAATAGGCTATAGGACTTATTTTTCATAAAACAGCACACACTGATAGAACCTATACTGAAAGCTATTTCCCCATATCCAAAATAAAGCATTTTGCAACCTTTTGCTTTAAGCTGTGCCTTATATACTTGCATTGTCTTTTTTGGTGCTACTGATAACCAAAATATGTGCTTTGAACTCTGCAGCTCTTCATAGATGTTTGTTTGATAGGCAGAAGAGCCAACAGATCCACCAAAATCCATTTGGGTGCAAAAAGGATGGTGGTTAGCCGGCCTGCAAGCATGAAGGAAACCCTGGCTCTTCCTGTAGCCTCTCAGCTGTGTGCTGGTGGTGCCAGCAATGGCAGCAAGATGTTGGAGGAGAGGTGGAGCTGTGAACCAGAGCCCTTGCTCTCCTAATGTCTTTTTAATTAGAGTACAGAAATATTGGCTGAGATGGCAGTTACATCTTAATGAAGAAACCAAGAAACAGATTAATTTTTGGCATGATTCCCTCTTCCTGTTTGCGTCAGTCCCTATTTCCAGCACCAGTTTAATTGAAGGAACAATTCTCTGTTACTTATTATCTGCCAGACATGTACAGGAATAGCTATACATTTGGAAAAACACAAGGGTGCTTAAGGGCACCACCAGAAATAAGACATGCTTTAAAAAACAGCACAACTGACCAATATTATCATCCAGGTTATTAGGAAGGGAGCCCTTAAAAGGAAATTTGATAATGATTGCCATTCTGCTCACTATATCACCTAAGTGAAAGATTGTGAAGATGGTGGTTTCCATCTAACTTCAAGTATTTCAGGGGACAGGAGTATGGGACAGGTGTTGTTTCAAGGAATTTAACAGGCCTTGAAACATCCTAGGCCTCATCTTCAATCACATCCAAGATGTGCAAGATGAGGCCTAGGCTGAATTCACTTTTGCACTGATCCATACCTATGTGCACAAACCATTGTCCATACTGGATAAAACTGATGACATTGGAAACGATGTGTGCCTTTGGAGTCTCGATGCTACTTTAAAATTTCTGATTGCTGTACTGGCTGTTGTCAGCTAAAAACTCATGGACTTCTAAAAAATCTGAAATCAAAGGCTTTTTAATTTTCTTTTGTAAAATGTAAATATGCTTATAACTTTCAGGTTTTCCAAACTGGAAACCTACATTGCTTCCATAGTGTTTTGCTCTTGCATGGTATGTGGATATACTTTGGTTTTGACATGCACAAATATTTTGATTTTACTGGGAAATTCAAATACATTCTCAAAATATGTCCCATCTCTTTCAAGCAGAGAAAATGGCTGAAAAAATCAATTATGTTTTGAGCCTCTATATGATAAAAATCTAATTAAAGGCAATTAATGTTTAATTTTATTAATATTAAACCATTTACAGAACTAGTTGCATAGTGAAAAAATTATTCTACAATACGCCAAGAAAGCTCTGTCAAATACATTATCTCTGACTCTTTATGTGAATATATACTTTAATTGAATTGGGAATTTAAAAATGAAAAATATAAATGAGATTTTTTTTTGGTACTTTGCATTTCAAATTAGTCTATTTTTCATGACACTGAGTTTTCACCTCTATTAATCTCTTTGCTTCTTGAAGAAAAATTATACACTTGATGCCTCATTTAATTTTTTATGGGAGAAAAAATTCACACCAGTTTTACTAGTAAGCTGGAAATCTGTCACAAAATCCATACAGAAAATATAAGCATATTTTGTTTAATTTGTAACTAAAATTTTCCACCAGGATGAGAACACACTGATCTCTGTATGACCAAATACTAATTAGAAAGAAGGGAGCTGGAAAGGGAGTAATGTTGTGTTGCATATTTGATCAAGTCCTGTTCCCACTAAAGTCACTTTGATTAGATTTATGTTATGTGTTTCTAATGGCCTTTGAAATACCATAACACCTATTTCTGCAGACCTCTACACAGGAGGAAATTCCCTCGTGTGAGTAATCCATTCAATCGGCGGAGGCTATGTATAATTTTTTTTTATAGCCTATCTTCCTGGTCTGGTCAGACTTTTGGTTGCCCTTTCTGTCTGTCAGTCTCTCACCTAATTACTTCTGAAGCCGTTGGCTAATTTCAAGTGAAACAGAAAGGAGTCTTTGAGATAATTAGGTTTCTATAGGCCTTGGGGGCTGCGAAGAGGAGAGAGACCCCAGGTTGGAACTGGAGCAAAGACAAGTAGAGCTGTTTGTCACCTGCTTAAGCAGCTGGGAAAGTCTCTGGGATTATTGTTACCTTTGCCTTAGGTGGATTTTTTGCATTGAAATGGAGAGGAAAAAGCTAGGACTTTAATAAAGATTTGGTGATGATGAAGGATAAGAGCTCTGCAGGGAAACGGCTGCATTAATTCCACTGCTAACAGGGCTTATTGTTTGTTTTTATTTCCAGGAATGCTTTTGGAATCAGACCTGAATGTCTTTAATGCAAACATTTAGCTTCTGGTTAAAGGTTAGAAAAATACAGCAATCAAGTTAATTTATCACTACTGTTGAGAGAAAAAGTACCAGAAACATTAGTATGTGGCTATTAAGCTAATGTGTTACAAGTGATGAATTTGTTAAATTAGTGTCTTTGTCTGTTTGCAGATCTTACACTGTGGTGGGCTGACCCTGACTGGACACCAGGTGCCCACCAGAGTCACTCTATCATTCCCCTCCTGAACTAGACAAGGGGAAAGAAAATATAATAAAAGGCTCGTGTGTTGAGATAAGAACAGGGGAAGATCACTCACCCCTTAGTGTCAAGGGAAAATCAGATTTGACTCGGAGAAATTAAATTATTAGCAATCAAATCAGAGTAGAGTAATGACAAATAAAATCAAATCTTAAAAAACACCTTCTGCCCCTAGGGCTGTGGCCAGTTCTTCACATGTTTTTTTCTGCTATTCCTTCTTCCCCAGGGGGAGGACTCCTTACCTTGCTCCAGCAAGGGGTCTCCTATGGGGTCCCTCCCACAGCAGACAGTTCTCCAAACTTCTCCTATGTGAGATCGTCCCATGGTCTGCAGTTCACAAACTGCTCCAGTGTGGGCTCCCTGCAGAGTCACAGGTCCTGCCAGGAAACCTGCTCCAGTGGTGAGCTCTTCTCTCCATGGATCTTCAGTTCCTGCCAGAAGCCTGCTCCAGTGCGGGCTTCCCATGGCGTCACAGCTTCCTTCGGGCATCCACCTGCTTTGGCTTCAGGTTCTCCTTGGACTGCAGGTGGATCTCTGCTTCACTGTGGGCCTCCAAGAGTTTCCGGGACACAGATGCCTCACCATGCATCCCAGGCTTCAGGGGAATCTTTGCTCTGATGCTTGAAGCACTTCCTTCCCCTTCTTCCTCACTGATCTTGGTGTTTGCATGGTTGTTTGACACACCTTTTTTCACCCTTCTCATTGTCTCATCTTGTTGAGACTTCTTACCTGTCTTAAAAATGTTATCCCAGAGGTGCTACCACCATCATTGATGGGCTTTGCCTTGGCCAGAGGTGGACCCTTCTTGGAGCCAGCTGGCACTGTCTCCCCTGGGCATAGGGGAAGCCTCTGGCAGCTGCTCACAGAAGTTGCCCCTGTAGCCCCTGCTACCAAAACTTAGTCACGCAAACCCAATGTATACATGGAAATGAATTGTTGCACTGCTTTGGAACCCCTAAAGGAAATATCTGTTCAAAACTCAAGTTTTAAAGCCACTGACATTCCAGTTTTACTGCCTAGGGTTAAGTTGAGCAGCATTTCACCTAGCAAGTAATACCATTGATTTAAAGGAGCATCTGTGGACCAAAGCATATTTCATTGACTTGTGCACAAAATCAGACAGCAGGAACTTCTTGTTGTCCTTAGGAGAATAGAACTGAGTCCCATGCCGGAGTCATCTGAACAGGCTAGGGCTGCTGGTGTGGCCACAGCCTTGTTGCAGGATGATGTGCATGTGTCAATCTTTCTTCTAGAACTCAGGTTTAAGGCCTGCAGAACTGAACAGTTTTCCAGCTTGCTTACTTATGCAGGCTTCTATAAATACTAATTAATTAAACCGTAGACTTTAATTGCAATGCCCTAAAACCTAATCCTTGATGAATTTAGGACACTTCCTTGACAGATGATTTGTTACCAGAAAAATAGGTTAAAAAAATTTCTCCTTTGGGCCTTACTTTAAGTGCAGTATTAAAAACTGTAATTACTTTTCTTCTGTAAGGATTCAATGGCAGCAAAAAAGTGCTAAGTCTAACTAATGGTCCTCATTAAAATTAAATGAAACTATGATTTGAACCTTCATTCAAAACCATTCTCATGCTTTTGTCTGTGAACGAGTGAAATAGAATATTTCCCATCACCTTTGCAGATGTTCTTCTTTGAAAACTCTCACAAGACCTTTTGAACACAGAACTAGAAACTCTTTTGAATTGCGGTAAAAGAGGAAGAAAGTAAATTAAAACCTTGTGCGGTAACGTGAGCAGATGCACAGGCCTCTACATATGATTGTGTGATACCCCACAGTAATATTAATTATTGTATTGGAGGTATACTGGCAGCCAGCTCAGTATGGGAGGAGCTCAGAAATCATACAGTCACCATGGGACTTGCCCATCTCTGTGTGCAACTCCAGGGTTTTTTGGAGATGGTGGTCACAGGGCTTGTCTCTCTTCTGTGTTTATATTTGGTTAGTGGAGCCTGGACCAGTTTGCTCTTTTTCATCTGCTTGAACTAGCCTGCTCCAGTTGTTATGGATGGTTTCTGCTTTGAAAATCTGCTTTATGCCTGTAATTGTTTTCCAGGGGGAAATTACCAGGCTGCATTTCATCTAGCTTGGCTAGCATTTCCCCAGAAAGCCTTAGATATGTGGCTCAGAATAGTCTTACGCTGATCCAGATGAAAACAGAGTCCCTGAATGCAGCTTCTGTTCTCTCATGTAGGAGTTTTTTGGGCCTTAGATAAAACCACCACATGTTCTTTTTTGTAAATCTGAATCTTGTTCCTCAACTAGAGATTGCAATTCCAGAACTACTACTTTTCTCTAGGCATAGTTTCCCCAGTTTCTTTGTTTTCTTATGAATATAATTATAGTAGCAGCTTCTTATGATTTATACAATCAAAACATAAACAACTTTTAATAAAGATGAAACAATAAGTGGCAGTCTGGTTTGAAGATACTTATCTGAGCCTAGTTGTACCTGTCCAGGAACAGAGATATCTCACCCTTTAAACTATGCCTTGTGGATTCAAAATGACTAATATTAAGTTTTTAATTATACCAGAATTATTTTCAAGAATAAAACATTGGATCTGTGCCATTATTTAGCATAATCCAGTTTTTCTTTACTGTTCTTCAGTGCAAATTAGGAACTCTTGATCCTCAAAATGTTAGTAATAACAGATTTTTCTTTAAAAACAATGAACTTCAGATATTTTGTTGTCACAGTCTCCCCATAAGGGTACATACATGAGGAGACAATCTATTGAGAATAAGCATACTTAAATGTGGAATTCAAACTCTTAGTACTTGCCAGAAGTTTTCATTCTGTCATTTTCACTGACATCCAGTGGCATCAGACAGAAAACATGCAGTAATGATGACTATGCTTCAGTGCCTCATGTTGCAGTTTTCTTTAGAAAAAATGAAAAATGTGTTGGTTTATATTCTTATAATTGCATAGGGAAAAAATCATTCAGATATCATGGTCTAAAACTAATTGTATCTTAAATTAATCCTAACCCATCAAATCACGTTTGTTTTGAGGTTTTGAGATCTCATTCTAAGAGTAGTTACTGTGATCTATATTCCAAAAAGCAACTTGCTGCTCTACATGTTTGTCTGATGTGTTTTCCAATAGAATTGGTTGTCCATGGATGAAAATATTTGAAGTGTTTTATTTAGAATACCAACTCTTTATTTTCCAGCTCTGGATTAGTGCTTGTTAGCTGCAGCTGTTGACAGCTATATGGATTTTTCTTTGCTTTGCAAAGTCACTTTGTTCCACATTGAAATCAAGGGGAGTTTTGCCTTTAATTTTATCATAAGCAGGATCAGACACACTCAAGTGGATGGCATTTCTGTATTTGTCTGGAGATAATATGGTAATAACAGGTGCTCTGTAGCCAATTAATTTTAAAATATCAGGGAATATTCTCGGCCTCATTGAAAGGGAGACGATGGAACTGAGGGCATGCTCTGAAGCTGGCGTCTGGTTGAAAGACTGGTTTATTGCAATCGTTTGTTGTTTGTAGATCAAAGGAGTGGTTGATACAGGCATTAATACTCGACAGACTGCTAAATGGTACCTATCTGCCTCACTGCCTGAGAAGACTGACTGACACTTCCAAGCACTTACACTCTTAAAGAAATATAGATGGAGGTAAAGAAGCATAACAGAGTATAGCAGCAGTGAATGAAATAGGACATTTTTAATGTTGTCTTTGCCATGGAGTGGGGGTCAGCCACCATGGGCAGCTGGAAAGAACCATGAGTGAAAAGAGACTCCATCCAGCCATCCTGGGTTTTTTATGTTTATTGTTGCCACAAGTTAATCCAGTCTTATAGCTGGTACAGCAAGTGATGCTGTGTACCCTGTCCCTTCCCACCTACATGTGTGAGGAGGGTGGTATTGACAAGTGAGAAAGAGGAGATGGGCCTTGAGAATAAAAAAGGATGGGGAGAAGAAGGTGCATGGTCACCTGGAATATGGCTGTGGCATGGGCTGTGGTGTGAGAGACATGGCACAGAGGAACAGGGTCATTGCCAACAGCTTGGAATAGAGGGAGGTAGGAGGGAAAGTGCACACAGCCCTTCAGGGGATGGCACTCACAGAGTTAACAGAAATTTTACAGGTAATGGTGATTAATGTCTCGTGGTGTGTGTATGGGTTCATTTGTGTGGCACATGAATGTCTAGACAAAAAGGGAAATGTGGGTGGTGGGAATGCTACATGCATGGATCTGCAGGATAAATCCTTTGATACATAGGGACATGAACCTTTTGTTTGCAAAGATTTATACGTGTGTCTGAAGGGAGGTTAATATTAAAAACCTCTCTTTTGATAGCTGTGCTTAGTTGTGTTCTGTTGCCTTTTTTTGTGAGTATGTTTTATACATAATAAGCTATGCCTGACACCTGTGTAATACATTAGACAAGTCTTCATCTTGTGTCTGGTAGCAATGTACACTACAGACATCACACAAGACTTGTTTTCTAGCAAAACAGTTGTCTTAGTGGAACGTATAATGCATTCTTTATGGTAGAGAATGGTAGGATTTTTATAACTCTCACGTAGCATAAGAAATTTAAGAGTGCTTTCTGCAAAAAATGCACTCCTCCAGTCACTGAACTTTGGGGAGGAGATATGGGAAATGTCAGACTGCTTCTGAGCAGTGACTGGGAAATTGCTATACCTGACAGTTCTGGGAAACAGTGTACATTACTGGATATCTTTCTGCAACTCATATTTCCTCTACATCATTTCATTGTTAGTCTCTTAAATTGTGCAGAATATCTTCACAGCTTTTCCTGTAAACCTCTGCTACATTTACTGGTATTACATTTTTTAAAAGATCTGTACATAGACATACACTATACTAAGTATTTTATTTTCTGTGCTCTGTCCTTCTCTGGATGTACCCTCTAGTTTGCAATTTTATAGTTGTCTAGAAAATCTGACTATTCTTAAATAATCAGGTAGTAGTTTAGTATGTTTTTTCAAATTTCCCTTATGACTGTACTTTGCATCCATTAATGTAGTTAGAATACATATTTTCTGCCACCCTCAGGAGTGCTTTGCCCACTTACCTTTATATAATACAAAATTTTACATCTTGAGAGGTCTGACTTCTTCCTACCTAACCTAACATGCCTGACCTAGGATCCCAACAGTCACTGACTCCTTAAAAAGGGATAAAGAGAGGTGGAGCTGAATTCTGTCTGGGAAAGCCTTACCTGGGTCTCAGTTATTTTCACGAGGAGCCTGTCCTTTCCCTCTGAGTACTCAGGGAGTCTTGCATTCCTAAATTGGGTGACTCAAGTACTCAGAACTTCAGCTGAATGAATCCGGACCTCTGTAGACATTGATCTTTTTCGTGGACAAAGTACTTGAAGAACCGAAGCCACTGGTTATAAAAATCCATCAGGTAAGTGATGTCTGTTATTTTGTGCTGTGCAGAACCTGAAACAGAACATCCAGCATGGTCAGGGCTTCTCAGTAGGAGTATCAGTGGATCACTTCACAGAAGAGGAGCAATGTTTTTAGCCTGTAACAGAGAAGAGCATCCCTGTTCTTAACCTCCTCCTTCCTGAAAGCCCCTTGGAGTAAGTACCATTCCTGGGAGGCCAGCAGAGTCCAGCTTTGCAGTGGGCCTCACAAACGTTGCGATGATTCTTAAATAGACTGGCGGGGGGNNGGGGGGGGGGGGGGGGGGTACGACGACACACCACACAGGCTTTTTGAGACAACTGTCTTCTTAGAGTGATGCTTCTTTACTTTAAAAGGTGGATTAAACCAATACTAGTGCCTGGTACAGAATGTTTGGTTTTCTTCCTGCCATGGTTGTTGTCCATAAAGATTGTCCTTGGGTTTGAAATTATGAAGAATGGAGGTTTTTAGTCTTTGGCACCACAGTCACTAAGACTTGTGTATCTGTGAATCTGGCATAGTCCACGCTAGCCTTTGTGGACATGAGGGTGCTTGGTAAGAAGGGATGTGTTGTGCTATGTAAAAATGCTTCATCTTGCACCTGTTGAGAGGTAGTCACTGTCCTTCCTCTGTCTGGTACTGCTGCAAACTTCTCTGCCTGCTTCTGGTGTTCAAAACCAACCAAGTAAAACCAATAAATTTCCTATTATGTGCATCATAAAGCATGAACAAAATTGAGCATTGTGGACTTTGGAGTATTTGATAGTAGCATATGAGCAGATCCTAAGCTTATTTCTTTGATTTTGTAGTGTGGAAAGAACAGAGTGAAGCTGTGTAATGTTATCTTGATTAAAGATATTATCATGTTGACCGTTTTCTAATTTCCTTACAATTACCTTTTTGAGATTTTATACTCAAGCCATATTGCATATTTACCTGTTCTCGTGTGCCTGAATACGTCCTTTAGAAATGTTGGCAGTGTTTTCAGTTCTTTCTTCTGTAACAGGTAAGTCTGATGGTTGTTTCTCATCCCCTGCTGTGCCAAACTGCTGAGACAAGACTGTTTTTGCAGCCACTGATTTAACAGAAAATAAGAAATTAATTTTGTACTTAGTTGCATTCCATTGCAGAAACTTTCTAGTGCTTTATGTGGTGAACTGTGAGTGGATTATTACTGACTCAATGCAAATGTCTTGAATGTAAGATTGTTAATTGCTCTTAGACATAAAGTGGAGAAATTTGGGGTGAGCTCATATAAAACTGGTAAAATGTCTTTGTTGTTGTTGTTTTTCAGAAAATTGTCTAGTTTATATACTTACAGGAGTACAAATCTTAATGTGGTGTGTGTCTTTTAGCATGCTCTCTTGGGTTCATCAGACATTAGTCTTTTGTAGTACTTCCAGAAAGAGAAGAAAAAAAAGCATTATTAATTTTCTTCCTTTTTCTGAACCCCAAGAATTTCCCTCCAGTCATTGCCCCATATTTCAGCTTCTATCTTCTTGTCCCCAGGAGATTGTTTAAGTGCTCTCAGAAAATATGGACTGCTTTTAATTGTTCTTTTGCTCTGTAAATGGTAAGGTACCCTCATTACTATGCTGCCACTTTTTTCTGCCTTATGACTGATAGGCCTGCATCAGGAATCAATCCTACCCACCAGTACCAAACCTTGCCGGGCTGACCTTGAGACCAGCTCTTTCATTTTGATTCTAATTTGTGCACTGATTTGCACATCACTGAAGCAAAATTAAATGTAAGAGGATACATTAACATAGCAGTATAGCTGGACTGGAAACACACAAAGGTCAGAAAATGGAAGAATTAACGGCCTAATAACATCCATTTGCCCCACTGCTGATGTATAATGGTTTTGATTTCTGATTAGTTGTCATTATAGGCATAAATATATATACGTATTGTGCCATAGATATGCAATATTGGGACAAATGCTCTTAAAGTTCTCTAGTGTTTCTATGGCATGCTCTCCTCTGAAATGTTTTCAGCCTTCCCAAGAGCAGCAGTTTCATCTATGTGCTCTGCAATATCTTGCAGGGAAAAGAGTGTCAGTAGACCATGTAAGCCTACAACTCCCTTGGGCTATTAAATGATTCCTTTGGAGCACTAAGAAGCCATTCCTGGGCCTCTAAAATAAATGGACCAATGCTACAAAGTTCTCTGTGCTCTCCAAATCTTTTGGCTTCATGGTATTCTCAAATCCCTAACTTCATGACTTCCATGTTGGGTTTTATGTTTACAGCAAGTCAGATACTGGATGATATGGAGAAGACTTTGCATAGCATTTTTCACTCCAAGCCCTTGCTTACTGGATTTGGCTGTAGTATAAGCTATATTTTAAAAACCCATTTTTTTCCTAAGCATTATATTAACAATTTTTCCAAAATTCAAATGTCCAAAGGCATTTTTTCTCACAGGATGATAAATAAATAGCTGAGATAGGCAGCAGTAGGTTGATGGGAGGTGGTTATGATAGCTGAAGCTGTAGTCTTGATTACAGCTTACTTTTGAACTGTGTTCCTTCTTACCTCTGCATTGCCTTGTATTTTGTATAGTCAATTGTACTGCACCTGCAGTGATAGAAAATGCAAATGTTATCTTGGTTAAATTTGCTGTGCAGGTACACTGTGCTGTGTTGAGGACTGTCCTCAGGCAGAAAGGAGGAAATCAGAGTATTTCACTTGCCTTTTCCTGCCTCAGAGTTTGACAGGGGGATAGTGTAGCTCCCCTGAAAGCAGCTGAGTGGTGGCACCTAAGGGGCCCTCAGGGATATGGGTGGGGAGAGCAGATGGGGAAAAGATGCCTCCACAGCAAGTCTGGGGTGGAGATGAAGATGAGAAGGTTCCTGGGAAGAGCAAGAAGCAGATCCTGCAATAAGTATTCAGGACTATAGAAACTGAGAGAGTTTGCTCTGAGGAAAGACTTTACATTGCTGAGTTGAGCAAGGCTGGAGGGGAAAGTCCTGCCCTGTAAGGAGCAGCAGCAGGATTCATTAGCATGTATTTTTGTTTTCACCCAGTTCTTTTACTCTTCCATGCAACAGAGGTGAGTTTCCTGTCCTTCAGAACTTATCCAATTCTAATTTAAGCTCTAATAAAACAGTTTTATATGCTGAAAGTCATTTCAGCAGCCTCACCTTCAAGTTAATGGTCTGCCTCAAAGCTCTGGCTTGCAGATTCCCATCACATCACCTTTTCGCGACTGTAGGTACTGTTGTTTTCCTACTTGTCTTTCTGGCCCAGCCTCAGGATTTTGCCCTGGTTTGCCCTGGGTATTCATACCTGGGCTATGACTAAGTTTTCTAAATCTTTTTAGGTTGTCTCTCATCCAGCCAACCAAATCTTTCATACAGGCTGTTACCACTTTGCTTACTGTTCTGTTAGCACAATATTCTTGTTGACACACATGATCTTACCTTCTTGAAAGCTGGTCCAAAGAGTTCTGGTGAGATAATTTATCACTTTCACCAGACTGCCCTAATTTTTTACTTTGAAATCTGTCTTAGCTCCTTCTTGTCTTTAAAAAACACATAAGCCTTGCAAATGATGGCTAAAAGCTTCTCAGGAGAGCCTTAATTTCTGGTGGAGCAACCAAGAGACTGACTCCACGTCAGATTTGCCTATGATATCAGACTTGACTACTGGCATACTAAATTTTCAGATGGATAAATGTGCTGTGTCCCAAGCTTCCCATCACAGAAAGCTATCTCATTGTCTTTCTCAATGCTTGCCCTTGAAATTTGGGTTGCAATGATGCTTGCAGACATCTAAGTGACTACTCTGAGCCCGCTGTCATGGCGGCTAATATTCTCACCTTGTTCTCTTCAATTTCTTCATCTGCCAGAGCTCCAGTGATGGGTCGTGTTTCAATCATGAGCCCTGAAAGTCCGTTGTACCACCATCCTGACCTGCACAAATCCATCTTCCAGCAATAGGAGGTAAATGGTATCAGTCCAAGTTTCTGGAAGACAACTCTTAATTGTCTGAACAGAGAATAGAGGCAGATGTTTAGCTGAGATCTATCTCTTTTTGCTAAAGCATCATGGACTTTTCTATCATGATTTAAAATAAACCCAAATGAAAAAAAAAAAAACTAACAAAAGAAAAATCCGTGACATTAAACCCTACAGACTTCCAGGGGAAGCTTCCATTGCAGCTCTAAGTCCTGTGGTGAAATTCAGCTAGCAATAATGGTGTGAAGCTTCTCAACCAAAGGATTCTTCTTGTCTCAAAGAGGGAGAGAAGTACCATTGATAGTACATTTTTTTCAGGTGGTGAAGGAAAAGGCACTGGTGACAACAGCTCTCTGCTTTCCAAATACCAAACAGCCATCGGGAGAGAGGTGTGAGTGAGAAAGGGAGAGAATGTGGGAGGAAACCGACATTTTTTTCTTGGTATTTACTGATTACAGGTTTTCTATGTGTATACTTTTGAAGTCAGTTTTCTTTACAATCAGATCGCATCTGTCATCTCCTTTAGGCTGCTGCTTCCTACTTTCCCTGTTAGTGACTGCAGTTGGATTTATATGGGAGAGAAAAATAAAAATCTTCAATTAATTTTTCTGGTGTTTTTTGCATTGGATGGACTAAGGTAAATAAGAGGCAAAGTGCTGCTCACAAATAATCCTCCAAATATCTGATTTTGGGTAGGACTTTCGTGTAGCTGGTAGATCTTTAGAGACAAAGATTTCCAGAGCTCTTTGAAAATCAGCAGTGAGGGGAGTGGGTTGCAAAGTGAAGCCTGGGGGTCATTTTGTGCAGAGAGTCCCTGAGTGGAAATTCCCCTGGAAGGACTCACTGTAGAAGCTGCTGTAGAATGACTGTTTTGAGGCAGGAATGGAGAGGTGTTTGTTGACAACCAACATTTGGCCTTTTTTTGTTCTTGCTTTATAATTTACACTCTGTATTAGAAATGAGTGTTTAGTAGTAGTGTAGTGTACACACCTCTGTAAGAGGATTGAGTAAAAATTAATCTCTCACCGTGAAAAAAGATATAATTTTTTTAATATATTATGTATCCATGATGGATCTTCTTTCACAAGACATCAAGAGGATGTCTTTGCAGTTTTTTAAGCTGTCTCACCATGCCTGGGACTCTGTTACCACAGCTTGGGGGATTTAGATATTTACATGGAAAACATGAAAAGCTGGTAATAAAATGTGGAATAACTATTTTACCTAACCTCTTTTCTGCTTACTCGTACATCCATGCTTGTGTTTTGATACCATTATTTAATCCAGATAATTATGTGTGACTATTGTTTCATTCATTTGGGGTTTTTTTCAGTTTGAGGATTTTCTGGAAGTACAAAAGACTTGGATTTGTGGAGAACTTGGCCTTCTGGGTTGCTTTAAAATTATGCCATTAGTTCCATTGGCAGCAACATACCGAAAAATGGGAACTTCCAGAATTAAAACAATAGTGATAAATATACCATTTTCATTAAAACTGCTTAAAGTCAAACTGGAGCTGAAAAAAATAAATAACTCTAATTTAATTTTAAGGTATGCAGTTAATTAATACTCTACATCCATTAACATTCAAAAATGAAAGTATCTGCAGAACCACTACTCCCTAGAGTAATTTGTCACCATAAATAAAACATCTGCCTTTGAACTGAAGTAGCTTTTGGATAGTGCTGTGAGCAAGGGAACCCATGTTAATGACAGTGACTAACCCAGAAGAGTGAACTTCAAGCTTGTTACATTGATATCTCACAATTATAAAACCAAGTCTACTTATGTCAGATAATGTTGTGACAGCAAATGCCTTCTTTGCTAAGTGACAGAAACGATCAACAATTTTAAATTACTGACTAGAGTGTTATAGTTTGTGTGCCTGCTTGTGTGTCCCGGATAAGAAAGTGTTCACAGCATGTTTCTTGATAAAAAAAGATGCATTTTCTGTTTACATGGTGTTTTGGTCTTTATACTGTGAACTCTCTTTCCAAACAGTGAGTAAATGTTAGAAAAGAAGTAGCAAAAAAAGACATGATGAGATGCACAGCAAATGCAAGACCATGCCTTTCCTTTCTGTTCCGTTCCCTTCCATTCCTTCTATTCTTCTACCCGTAGTAGAGGAAAAACTACCTTTTGCATTATTAGTTTCAGTCTTGCAGCACTTACTATAAGGTGTGGCCTTCCCACTAGAGCTATTTTTGCTTATAAACCCTGTTTAATGCAGTAAGTGAGGATTTGGGTCAGTGGATTGTAAGCATTGTCAGGCAGTGTTTGCAAAGTGACAGCATATTCTAGGGATGCAAACATGCTAGCTAAATTTTTTACTCTCTGTACAGTTTTTGTGCAACAGAATCATAAGATACAATAATAGGTGACTTAATTACTCCCCCCTAAACAGTATTAATAAAGAAAATATTTGAGTTTTTTTCAGGACATACTGTTCTTCTGTGCTACCATAGCCTTAATAAAGCCAGTGTTAAATAACTGCTTGGCTGGACAAAGGAGCTATGATTTTCTGCCACTTAATTTGTTTGAGTTCAAAAGGACGATTTGACTTCTGATCATGTGAAAGGCATTTCACAGCACACTGGAAAGCTGTCTGGTTTTGTATCTAACAGACTTGACAGCATGGTTGGCGACAGAGGGATAATGGAAGGCTAATGAATAATGAAAAGCTGAGTGATTGAAATAGCAGAGCTGCGGGGAGAGAAGGGGGAAAGCTGGGAAGAAAAATGGAAAAAACCAAGCAGTACAGAAGTCAGGAATAACGAGTATTTTGATCAGTATCAGAGAATGTCTTCACATCAGAATTTAACCCAGTCATAACTTAAGCATTCTTCATCTGCCAGCTCACAAAAGCTCTTAACTCATGCACCAAGACACATTTTGTACAAGTCACTCAGCTTGCCTTGAGGAAGGGTAGATTGAAATTAAAATATTTTTGAACTGCTAGGATGATGACTACTCTGCAGTAACCTTCTCAATTGCCATTTATTGTCTGGTGCATTCATAAATTCCTACCTGAGCGGGAGTGCTTGGTATCTCACAATCTGCTGCAAAAAAACAGATCAGAGCTATGGCATTGGAAGCTATCAGCTGTACAGAGGGACATTGCAACACTCAGTTTGTATTTATACTTCTGTGAAGACATCTCTATTTTTGCAGCAGGGTTAACTTCGTTTTCGTGGCACTCACTCTTGAGATACCCAGCAGGGAGGAACAGCTCTTACTCACTGCTAACCGGTCTCTCCAGATGGAATATGGTATCTAGGGTGACTGTGCCATAAGAAGGATTCCTCTGCAAATGTAACAAGAATTACTGGGGCTAACACTTAACTCCAGGTGTCAAAAGTGAGAAGACTATCTCATGGTGTTAAAAGAGGGTGGCTCTCCGATAGTTGTGATGTTTGTGTCTGGGTATGTGCATTAACATGGAGGAAGCCAGCTCCTATTAATTTCCTCACATTGCCAAGCTCAGTTGTGGCTGAGCTTGGTGGTGCAAGGCTTGCTCTTACACTTATTTTCATGGTAAGAGTTACAGAGTAAGAGTTCAGTTAGCACTGTTCCTGCTGCCTCTTTTTGTGTCTCTTTTTTGCAATGACAAATGGAAAAAGATCTGCTACTTTTTTGCTATAACTTACTACTTTTCCTGAGCTCTGACATCTCTGAAAAATTAATAACACTGTAAATACTATCCTTTCTTTTTTTCTTCACAGAATCTGTACCAAAACAGGTTCCTGGGCCTGGCAGCCATGGCATCTCCATCTAGGAACTCACAAAGTCGGCGCCGGTGCAAAGAGCCTCTCAGATACAGCTATAACCCTGACCAGTTCCATAACATGGACATCAGGAACAATTCCCATGAGTCAGTCACCATTCCTAGGTCTACCAGTGACACAGACCTTGTCACTTCAGACAGCCGGTCCACCCTAATGGTCAGCAGCTCCTACTACTCCATCGGGCATTCACAGGACCTTGTGATATACTGGGATATAAAAGAGGAAGTGGATGCAGGGGACTGGATTGGCATGTATCTCATAGGTAAGTCCCTGTTACCCCTTCCCCTTTGGGTTTCTTTGCTGCCTTTTGTAGTTGTGGGCATTAGGGTAATACGGGCTAATGATAGTAGTGAGCTGATACAGCTCCCTTAAGTGTGGTCTTGAAGTGTGTTTGTATATGACAAGAATTTTTTCTGCTCCTGAATTACTGGTTGCAGTCCTTGTGCTCACTTTTTCTTCAGCAAAGATACGAGAAGCCTTTCTGTTGATGGTTTCTTGACATTTCAAGATAAATTCATTTTAAAGCCATTTGGATGTTGGGAAAATACCTCCTGTATCAAGACAGTATAATATATCCAGGTTTTCCTCTTGAGAGTCCATGAGTAATCTGTGACAGATGAGAGGTTTTACAAGTCAAGAATATGAATAATTTAAAAATCTTGTGAGAATGCCTTTTCCTCTATAGCCACAGGATATATTGATATGAGCAATAATTATAGACTGAGATAGTCTGAACTTGTCCCAGAAAGTTTTGCTTTTTTTTCCTTTTACTGTGTGTTGGAAGCTATACCGAGCCATGTACATTAGCATATTTTTGGCAACTCCATCTAGTAAATCCAGCCCCACATAAGAGTAATAAGAAATGGTTTCAATCCACTTTTACCTGATTGTTTCACTTCAGTATAAAATTAGCTTTTCTTAACCTGGTTTGGTTCCTATGGAATTAGTCCTGCTTCTGAGACTGGAGTTTATGTTAACACTTTGCTCTCTGGTAAATTTTGAACATGGCGGATCAGTTTCAGACACATTTCTCTGTGTATCGGGGGTCTTAAAAATGTAAAGTTCTGAAATGTTTCTTGAAAACCAGTGACTTTGGAAAGAATTGGTGCCCCCACAAAGGGAAATGCTGGTAAATCACTTTCCTTATCTATTTGGAACATATGCAGATATTTTAGTTCTAATAGCACTGTTTCATATTGCCCAGACAGAGAACCAAAATGAGATAAAGCACATGATGTTGTGAGATGAGCTTTTGGAACAGGTTTAGGAGATGTCATAGAGAGCCGTGGTGTTACTTAAGTGCTTTAGTGGATAAAACCAAATGGCTTGGTTTCACGTACTGAAGATATTGGGAACATAGATGTTGGTGACATAGGGGATATGAGAAAGTTCTAGATAGTAGATCTGAGCATGTAGCAGAACCCTGGTGGTAAGGTGTTACACCCTGGAAAATAGTTCAGGGTATTGAAGAGATTGTAAAAAGGGATACACACGGGTGGCTCTTTAGGACATGGAGGGAAAGGAGTGGAGATTACAATAAGCCAGGCTGCAGTACTTGTTCCCGTGAGTAACCTCATAAAATGTCCTGCTTTGAAAATAAAAGTAGGCTTCAGAAATTTAAATCTTTTAGGAAAGAAACAGACTGGATTTAAAGCAGATGCCTTGAAATCAGTCTGGTATGTTGGCCTTAACTGAAAATTACTTTATGTTTACAGTTAAGTTTGAAGTGGAGTGTTTTGCTGAAATAGATGAGAAGACACAGCAGCCCCTAGTATTGAGTACTAAGAACTACTATACACCTATTCTGCAGTAGTGCAGGCACCTCGTGAATTGTTGCCTCAGTGGATAGAGGCAAAGCATTCCTTCTGGCAGTCTGAAATCAACAGAGAGTGCATAGGACTGTTTCACACTGACTGAGCTTGTTCTGCCAGGTTTCACAGCTCAGGCATTGCATCCAGGGCTGTGAAGACACACTCTAATTTTATTTTTTTTTATAGGCAACATGAATACATAGAAATTTAACTGAGCAAAGCAAAAATACACCCTGGTACTCCTGGTTAATTTACCATATTGCCCTAGTTGGAAGACAGGTGTTTGCTAAGGAAGGCAGGAGCCTCCCTTGGAATAGGAAATGTAATCCCCTTCCCTCCGAATTAGTATGATTTTGAAATAAAGGGGGCTTTCAGGCAATGTTGTGGGAAAAGGAATAACAGTTCTTTACTAATATATATATATAGATATCTCAAGACAGACAAACAACAACAATGGCAACCACAACAAACAAGAACAGAGCAAACCCCCAGTCCAGTCTCTTCTTGCTCCCTGTTAGCAATTGGGCAGGATGGGTGCGATGGCTCCTCCTCGGCTGCAGGGGGCGCTGTAGCGTGGGGTCTCTGCTGTCTCTCCCTGGCAGTGATGGCAGGCGTGGCCCCAGGAGGGATGGAGCCAGGGCTTCTTGTAGGCAAAAACCCCGGAGCTGCAGCAGGGGTACGGCAGGGCTGGGCAGGGCAGCCCGACTCCTGAGTCACGGCCGGCAGGGGCTGGCTCCCTGGAGAAGGTGAGGGGAAGGGGCTCGGGGATCCCGGGTCTTTCCTTCCCCTGAGCACCGCAGCAGATGGTGGAGAGTCCCTTGTCCGGTGGATTAGGGTGGTAAATAGGTCCCAGCGGAACGGCTGCTGTTACGGGCAGAGCTGTACTCACAGGAGAAGCAGGCAGGCAGCAGGAGCCAGAAAAAACTCCACAGTGGTGACAAACAACGGCAGCTTCCCTCTCCTCTGAATGCCGAGAGGCAAAGAGAAAAAAGAGCTACTGCTCCCCTTGCCTTTTCCCAGCTCACCTGTCACGAGATCTCTGCCCCCTCCAAGAGGGAATGTCCATATAAGGGTATAGCTACTTACAAGTTTTTACCTGAATGGTCTTCCTATTGTTTTTCCTAAGCAGCCAGTCGTTATGGTGTGTTAGCAACGTATGGGCAAAAATTCTCTGAGATAAGAGAAACAAAAAAAGGATTCCAAACTCCAACACATATCAAACAGGATACATTGCTCCAAACACCCCAGTAAATTATAGGTGCAAATTTTGAAGTGTATCCTTGCCCCTGCTGGCTGAGTGCCTGTTGTTTATGACAATAGTCAATGACTTGTTCCAAGGAATGCCACTGCCAAATGAAAAATGTGTGTCAAGTCCCCAAGAGACCAATGGCTGATCCTTGATGTCTTTGAAGGTGTTTTGTCGCCACTCTCTCAGTTTCCCACTCTAAATAACTGAGGAAATAGCACACAACAGCATCCCTCATTCCCTTTTTTTCTCTTCCCTTCCCCTCTTCCCATTCCTGCCCCCCTGCAAACCTCATGTAAGATGAGCTTTGGTTTTGGTTCCCTTTAAAGAACATGGAAGACTGTGAAGATCACTTGGATTTTAGTGTTTGTTTGACACAGAAAACACTCAGAATCTACGAAGGTAAATGGCACTGTGGCTGTATCCACATTTACCAAGTAGGGTGAACAAGCAGGAATGCATCTGCAGGCATTTTGGGGGCTTAACTTAGAACAGTTTCAGTCTGGCAAACTGAGTGCCCTTGAGTTGCTGTATTGCATATTTTGATTTAGTTTCATCAGGACGGAATCGAGTTCATATGGCTGTATGACGGCACAGTCTCATGGTAACAAAGTAGGGACAGTTGGAAGGGTCAGTACAAAGCACCCTTCTGACCTGAAATAAAACACTGATGCCTTCTGTTTGTGACCAGTCCATAGGGGTGGGAGATCCAGACATCCCTAATGGCTTAGCTTTGTGTCTGCATTTGCACAGATTTTGTGAGACTGCACGCCTGTTTAGAGAGGGAATGTTCCTGGCCTTGTGGATATGACCTTCACAATGTAAACTGATCTATAAATGTGTTTTTGAATTAGCAACCAGACTGGAACAAGAGAACCAAAGAAACTATGAGCTTTGCCCAGTCTGCTCAGGAGAGGATTAGTGTTGAAGCCTATTATTATCTCTTGTATGCACACTCTGTTAACTATTACAATGCTGCTGGTCATTCTACTGTTTGCCTCAATCCAGCTTGTGGATACAGCCCATTCCTTTCTGTGATTGTTTGGCTTGGTGAAATTGGATCTGAAAGGTTTGAATGTAGCACTGTGTAGTAATGTGGAGAGTCATGAGAACTGGGGAATTGTTTACATCCTTTGCACATCAGGTGGTGTGTTGTGAATTTTCTTCAAGCATTGTTGTTGGGAGCATTGGAGTTAGTATTTGTTATTTGTCTTGTGGGAGTATCCCAGGAAAGGACTGTGCAGAAGCAGAACAGAAGGCAGTTCTCACATTGTAGGAGTTTAATCATTGCCATTGTAGTATTCTAGGAAATATCTCCAAATAATTTTATATGAGTGTTAGTTTTGAAATGCATAAAACTTACTCAGTTTTCACCACCACTGCCATCACTAAAAGTGTGATGATACATAATAAACTTCAGACTTCAGAATAATGGTATTCTAAGTCTGGGGCAATAGAGATGGTTAAAAGACCTCCAAAAAAAAGGAGCAGAAATCATGTATCTTTTCATACTGTGGGACATTTTGAGGTGCTGTTCAAAAGTTAAAGTAGCCTGAAAGAGGAGTTGAGGGAGTCCTCCCTGTGTGGAAATTCTGTCTGCTGGCTCTTCTTGTGAAGAGCCACAGCTCCTTTTATCACAAGATATCTGTTTTTCTCCCCTTCAATCCATTTGTGCATTTCTTAGGGTGGCCAGCTGGGAAAAAAAAACCAGTCTTTGCAGAAGCAGTTAAGAGCTGGATTTAGCACTGGTTATTGGAAGTAACATTTGCTCATGGTCTCAGGAAAGGAACTAGGCAGCCAGTCAGTCTCTCATAAAGCAGTGTAAAAAATAGTGGTCACGTGTCTCATGGCAAAAAATAGTATCCACCATGAAGCTTCCTGAAAACATCCATGCACATGTACATGATTTTCATGAAGAACCATAGAAAAACTCCTTAGTTGAAGGCAGAATAGTAAATGTTGACTCTCTTAAAATATAGATGTTATTACTTCGCCACATTTTAAGGTTAGCCGTGGAAAGATGACAAAAAAATATGTAAATTGGGAAAACAAGCATTTCTTAAGACATTCTGTGACTTCAGGAACAGGAATTACATTTCATTCCTGCTAAGCTTGAACTCTAGACATGTTCTAACTTCCCCTCATATATACTATATGTCAGCTCTGAGCAATGCAGAGGAACCTGTACATTCTGTAACAACTCATCTGAAATGTTTGTCTTCCCTCAAGAGAGCTGTGGTATTATGAACATTCAGCAGTTTTTCAGAAACAGATCCACAATCAAAACTACGTGTAAACATTCAAAAAGAGTTCTCTAAGAAATTTGACCATAACAAGGCTCTGTTGCTATCTGAAAGTCTCTGGAATTTAAGTTTTCTTTGCAGAAAAGCTATTGGTAAAGAAAAGGCCCATTGGGAAAAAAATGGAACTAAAACAAAGTTATGAATAATGAAGAAAGTCTATATTATTTTAAGTAAGGACTCATTTAGTGGCTACTGTGAGATAGCTGGAATATTTGCAGTTATTTATCTCAAGGCTTTCTCTTTCTCGCTTATCTCATTTGCTATTGCTATTTGCTACAGTATGAAGCCCCTTTAGATAAATTAATATGGACTGCTGGCAGCTGCCTGTAGATTAAGAGCTATCTTATAATTACTGCAATAATATAATTTTAGCTGCTGGTAGATTTCACTTCTGTAATCACCTCCATATCTGATGTAAAGGAGCTAATGAGAAATGTTTAAAGCATACTTTTGAAAAAATAATTTCCTCCAGTGTCTGTGCACCCTGATGTTAGGTGTTTATCAGGGCTAACATCATACTTTTCTTCTCCATATGAAGTAGGCTTTCTTTCTTTCAACAATTCCTTGTATGAAAGCAAAACATTATTAAAGGTTATTTATTAAAAACGTCTTTGTATACAAATCTGGTAGGGTCCAATTTCATGTCCATATTTGGCTTTTTCCAGAGTAGTTCCTCTCAAATTTATATACGTAGAAATGTCTTCACTTGATTAGTAACTGAAGTTTAGCTTTAAAACTTTTTCCCTCCTCTGTTTCATCCTGTGGTGTTATTTCTCCCCCAGAAAGGCAATTCACCACAACCTGACAAATCTAATAACTATTGGTTAATAGATACTTAAACATTTGTTTAAACACCCTCTGGGTTGATTTTAGGCTTAGAATGGCCTGTGTTGCTGTTTTGCCCACTGAGACAAGTGGAAAAATGTAGATTTTTCCTGCTGTCAGACTTGGAGCAGAACTTGTTTCTGCAGCTATTTTGCCAAACATCCAATACATACAGCACAAAGTGTGTCAGTGTTGCCAGCAGAGATGTAAAATGTTAGAATCAGCAATGTGCATATAAGGCTGGGAGTTGTGGGTGTCTTTGTTACAGGTCTAATCCCCAATTAAGCTCCTTCTCTGTGTTTGGATGGTTGCTCCACCTCCCTGCTTCAGATACAGCCATCTGTAAAACTAAACTCTTCACAATGTGCCTACTTAGAGTGAATTTTGTTGATATTTGGATTTGTTGTGTCCTGGAGTTACGCATCTTTCCAATCCTTTTATGGCCTTTGGAAGAGAATCTCACTGTGGTCTTAGGGCTCCTGCTCAGCGGGTCATCTTGTAGCTGGGTCTCTCGCCAGGCTGGGAATGGCAACCATGGCTGGCTGTAGTCACCTTAGTAAGTTAAGCTTTGTTAGACACCTGCAATTCTCCTCCCTCTGTAAAACATCAACAGAGGTGCCCTGTGGCCAGACAGTTTTCACTAGGCACAGCACTATTTATTTCAGGAACAAAAAGTGTCAGAGTAGCAGCTACCACAGGCCTTGGTAGATATATTAGTGCAGTGATATCAGTTCTTTGTTCCAGCCTGGCTCACTGTCACCTGGCTGCTCTTCGATACAGTGAGAGTGATTTATCAGGCTGAGTCACTTTTTGCCTTTCCCAGTTTTGTATCTGGTGCACCGCTTCAACCAGACAAAACCTGTATATGCTGTTTATAGACCCACCAAGTGTGAAATGAACACAGTTTGCTTTTGCATCTGATTCACCCCTTTACAAGTAGATACAGTCAACACTTAAATGCAGTGGTCTCTGAATATTCCCAACATGTATGTCTTCTGACATATCTTCCCTTTCAGTGCTTCCAAGGTTTAGCTGTCGTTTTTGTTAATGTTAGTAGTAGCAATGCACCAAAAAGCTTCTGCAGAGTGGTTAGTGTAGTAGTGGTGTACTTTATGGTCTTTTAGGGAACTCATAGTAAAGAAGCCTGCAGACTGCCAGTTCTTTTCCTTAAATATATGTAATATGTTGTAGAGGTGTTTACTGTGTGCCAAAGGATTCCCATTTTCATGTATTACTTCTCCATAAAATAACAGCTCTTATGAACATCTTTCTAGGTGAATGGATAGAAAAGAGTTTTCCACTGCAACTATTCATGCTGAATATCAGCAGAGGGAAATAATGCAGACAGGGAGTACTGCATCCTCATGCCTTCTCACTGATTTCTAGGATCCTTATGCCTGTGGATAAAACTGCCTCTGTGCTGTGCAAGGATAGCTTATATTGCTGTATAGCCCAGACTTAAAGTGAGGTCAGTAATGATCACCTACTAAAATATTTTTTAAGAAATCAGTCAGTGGGGGATATTGGTGCATCAAACCCCAGGTTTTGGTCTCAATCCTTCAAAAGAAGCATATTCCATGCAGCATGTTCAGACCTTTGACTTGATAAAATCAACCACGGTGCAAACAGTGGATGGAACAGACGTAAAATTCTTGGCAGGATAAGGCTTAAAGCAGAAAGATTTGTTTTGGAGAGGTTGTCAAGCCAGCCATGTGGATTTTGAAGGTTCAGCATATGTTTTTCTTCTCTTAGTTTTCTGGTTTAGAACTAAATCCTTCCCATTCCTTAGTGTTTATAACACTTACATTGTGCTGTTCATAACACTGGAATATTCCCATGCTGCCTTCCACAACTACTGTAATGACTGTGTATGCATTCAGTTTTTGTAATTTTTCTCATGCACTGATCTCTCCAGTCCTAAAGACATTTTATTTCTTCAGTGGAGATCCTTCACTTTGTAATAAGTTTGTAACTGAATACCATTTTTCAGATAAAATCAATCTAGACTCTCAAGAGATTCCTTGCACTGTGGTGCTTCGGTGTACACATCTGAGTTGTGGTGTGTTTTTTTTTTTAACTGCTTTATCAGATCACAAACTCCTGTCTAATTTACTGTCTGCTGTTATGTCTTTCAACATTTCTACAGATCCATTTTTCAAATACTGCAGATTATTTCCCCCCTATTTAATGAACATTGCTAACCTGGGAAAATGTCATCCTTGTTCACATTTCAGATCTTCCAGTGTCCCTTTATATCTTGTCTTCATACTGCCTTGGGCCTGCAGCATCTCTTATTTTAAAATTTTCTAGCAAATTTCATGGGTACAATGCTTTGTCCTAGTCCTCATTTTCCAAATTGCACTGTAGTCAATGGGGAGGCTTCTATTGCCTGTGAGAACTTTGGAACTGTTGTTATATTGAAAACAAGCAAACAATATTGTTCCATGTTGTACCTTACCACACATTGGATATCTTCACTTTTTCAGTATGCACTGGGACAGTCGGCATCATCCTTGTTGGGATTCCTCCCTCCCATCTTCAGTCCTGTGTGCAAACTGTATGTCATTACTTGTGAATAAGTTTGTGCAATGCATAGCTGAAGTAGATTTGTTGCTGTGCTGAGACCCAAGTGTGGTCAGCTCAGACTCTCAGTGTGGTTAGCTCAAGTGCAAGTGAGGAAGGACTGGATCCACAGTTCATCCAGAGTCTTATGAAAACCCACAGGCATATCACTGCCAAGATTTAACAGGGTCTCTGTAATGGCCAGTCATTTGCTTTTTTAATTGTTGTTGGTGTCATGAAAGATGAGGATGTTATCTCCCAGCAGTAATTTGGAGACTGCTGGAGTGGTAAAGGGTGATAAGCAGCTCTGAAAGTAAGCTAGATGTTCCAAGATAAAAGTGTTTTGCTGAAAGTTGAGACTCCTTGATTTTGGGAGTGGCTGATGTGTCATTTGGGTTTAATATGGAATTCTTTCTGCTTCAGGTTTGAAATCCACCATGCCTGCATTTCTATGTGCCTGGAGCAGTTTTGCTTATGGCCACTATCTTCTGCCCTTGGTGACCAAGAATTGTTCTAACTTTGCCAACTCACTCCCTATTTTATTACAGTTTATCTGCCTACTTTCATCTTTCTCTTGCCATGTCTTCCTCATACTGCTCTTCTCCACTCACTGTTCACATTTCTCCCTCCCAATTTTTTTTTCTTTAGCTGGGCAAGGGGCTAATTTTTGTAGGATTAAAACTGAACCATTCATGTACTTGAAAAAGCATATGCAAAACTCTTAGATCAAGAATTGAGCTTGCAGCACCCGTGAAGGATTAGGCACTTGTTTTCCAGAATTCTTCTCCCTAAGAAGTTACAGAAGGAGGGATGTGAACTGTAAATTGCAGTATATTAATTGCTTGCAGAAGAAATTGGCAAATAAATTAACAGTGAAGTTTCAATCCACACTGGAGCTTAATATGTAGCAGGTGAAGTCTATGGAAATGTTCCTAACTATTATTTGTGATTTTTTTTTTAATGTGGTATCTTTGTAAATAAGAAATTGGGATCTGCATCTTTGACATATACTTCTCATTAATAGCTTCTCTTCTGCAGAACGATGACTGCTTGTATTGTACAGCTCTTTGGAAGCATGGCTTCCAAGAGCTGAGTTTTGCAATTCTAAAGGATTGCAAAAGGAAATACTTTCATGCACTGATAAGAATCACTACAAGCTCTGCTTGTGAATTGCAGAGGCTGTTGTCATCATTTTGTGTTCTTCTTCAGGTGATAGATGGGGTGGTAAGAGAATAAACATTAGAAATATGAAGCTTATTTATGACTTACCCCTTTCATTATTATTTTGCAAGATAATTTATTTTGTTGATACTTTGTGAAGGGAGCACATCTCCTGTGAAGAGCGGCTGAGGGAGCTGGGGATGTTTAGCATGGAGGAGGCTTAGGGAGGCTTATCACTCTCTCCAACTACCTGGGAGGAGGCTGTAGCCAGGTGGGGGTCAACCTCTTCTCGCTGACAACCAGCAATAGGATGAGAGAACATAGACTCAAGCTGCTCCAGGAGAGGTTTAGGTTGGACATTAGGAGGAATTTCCTCACAGAAAGGGTGGTCAGACATTGGAATGGGCTGCCCAGGGAGCTGTTTGAGTCGCTGTCCCTGGAGGTGTTTAAGGAAAGACTGGACGTGGCACTCAGTGCCATGGTCTAATTGGCAAGCTGTTATTAGGTCATAGGTTGGACTCAATGATCTCAGAGGTCTTTTCCCACCTAATTGATTCTGTGATTTACAAAATCCCTTTCCTGCAGCTTTCCATGCTAGTTGCAAAACAGGTACACCAGAGCTCAGCCTCTTTGTACAGAAAATTATTTTTAAAAGCATTTTGCTAGCTATCGTCGTATGTCATAATATAGAGATACATGTTGACCAAAACCACTTATAAGTTTCAAACTAATGCAGATTTATTTAGCTGAAGACTAGAAGTCCTTCTGTAGTTTCAGAAGTACAGCATTTCTTTTCAGAAGGGATCAAGACATGAAGTGTAGCTTTTATTTTTGTGCCATATTTACATTACATTTATAGGAAGCAAGTGTTGTAGTATGTAGTGCTAAATCAAATTAGTAATGGATAAGAGACTGGAATACTGTACCAAGTTCAGGTACCTATCTGACATTATATTCCTGTCTCATGTTAATTATTTGTTTCTTTGCAACGAGCACATGTTATTCTAAATTTTATAGTTGTTAGTCTTTGAGAATGTGAAAAGATAGGCTGGTTATATATATCAGCAAAATACTGTTTGAGAAAGGGGAGTTAGTTTTTCATTTCTGCCTCCTAAGTAAAACCAAACAGACCAAAAGGGTCACTCAGCTATTTGTAATTTAAACTCCATCAGTCCTTCTGAGGAAGATGTATTGACTATCTGTTTGCTTCTCTGTGGGAATTTCAGGTAAACTGGCAAATACCAAGGTCTTGTCTGTTTAGTGTAGGCCGCTGACAGCACTTGAAGTCCCCATTAGATTATTGACAGATCTTTTTGAGGAGTGGCCTTTATCAACATTTTGCCTAATTCATCTGAAGAACAGTGTGCATTTTGTCAATTGGATACTGTCTTTCATCTGAAAGATAACTTTCTTTGGGGCCATGGTCCTTTATCTCTCTCTAGTGCTTGTGAAGTATATTGGGATGCTCAGCATGGAAGTGACAGCACAGAATATTTTAGTCAAAGGCTGTGCTGGCCATATCTGGTTTGGTGAGGAGAAGCAGTCCATCAGAATTGCTGCTGGTTCCCCAAGCACTTGCTGTCATTTGCTTCTAGCGTGCCTTGGTCCCTCAGGCTGCTATTTGGATCCGGGCTGCCTGACTCCTGGTCGTGCATCACCTTCCCTGTTTCCTCTAGGGCCCGTGGGAGGTCTGTGGGAGCTGCTGCTCCTGTCCCAGTGAAGCCTTGTGGGTCTGCAGCCACCTCCCCTCTCCAGCAAGAGGCAGCTGGCGCTTCTGCATGTCCAAGGGCAGGGGGGCAGAGAGCAATGTCTGCTGGCTCCCCGTCTTACACACCCTCACCATCCCCAGCTCTAGCTCCAGGAGCAACTAATGATGTTCAAAGTGCAGCACATCCCAAATACTCCCCCATTTTACACTTTCCTTAATTAGTTAGCTGTCTGCTGCCCAGGGAAATGAAGCCGCAGACCGGAGAGCAATTGCAAAGTGCTTTTTGGCCAAGCAGGGCCAAACCTAAACTATGCAGAAGAAGCAGATAGCTAGTTTAAAGGTTAATCGCATTTCAAAAATAGAGGGAGGGAGATGCATTAAAATGCTTCATCGGAAAAATGTCAAAAGGCATTAGCTGCTGCCTGAAATATATGAAAGGGAACAACATTAACTCTGCTCTTCATTTTGTGCGGAGGTGAAACGAAGTATTTCACCATTTACCTTTGGAAATTAAGATGCAACATGTTTTAAAGGTCAGTTCCTTTGTTAAAGGGATTCTCAATAGAAACAGGAAATAAAATTTGTTTTCCTTTGCACACACTCTTTCTCCTTAGCATACCATACCATCTATTCGCTTACCTGTGGCACGAATGTTGATAAATATATGTGCATACATATGGACGTAGTGCACTACACAGCGTTGTTTTTCACATGCACAATTTTCTTTGTCAATGTGCTACATACATAATGTGCATGTTCAGGGAATAGCGTGCCTGGAATAGTCTTACTTGCCAATTAAAACAAGTTGACCAGGCATAGTCATACATTCCAGCATCCTGACGAGTTTCAATTACTGCTGTTTTTAACTTGCCAGAGGATATTTCTTTCTTATCTTTCACCTTCCAAAAATACATACCTTCAAAAACTGAAAGAGCAAGATTTTCCTTTTGGACCCGAATGTATTCTTCTAGAGATAAAATTTGTCTGGCTTAAAAATCCCAATGAACATAAATTTCTACTAGACTAAAAATAATTTTTATTTCTTTGGAATTAGGGAAGTACCTCTTTCAAAAGGGACAAACAGGCTTAAAACTGACTACATATTGGATTTCTAAATCATGATGTTCGTAAATAGGTTTTATATACAAATTGATTATATACTTAAAGGCTTGGCTGCTCCTATTTGGGTGCCCTGCATATTGCAGAGCTCTATAAGCTCATATTAAATTATCCTTTCTGCTGCCTGAGCCTGTATTTCATCAGTGGCCACTTCCCATAAACTGCATGCACACGACTAGCTCCCTGTATGTATTCCTTCCCTGGGGATCTGCTTTTCTCTGGATGCTTCCCACACACCCCTGTCTCTTGCCTCCATGGCAGGAGGCAGCATGCAGGTGTTACTCAGTGGGAGCAGCTTGTTCCAGATTTCCTGTGGTCTCACCTGTCAGCTGTAACCGTATGCTGACTTAGCTTATCCTTCCCCTCCTGTGGTCTTCTACCTTGGACATGCAGATGGATAGTGGTCCTTTTTCTCAGCCTGGTTTTCCAGGCCTACACTTTTCCAACTAAAAGGAAGAGAGGGTGTTCTGGAGTCATCCCCACTGGCTCAGCTTGCAATAGGGATGTGATTTAGTTTGGGTATGGGCATATGTCAACATCTCTGTCAAATTAGAGGGGCTATGTGTGGCAGAGTTCACACTGCCTTTGTGTCAGCTGTGGGAAGCAGCAACAGTGGAAGTGCCAGCTGGTCCCCACAGCTACTGCCTATGAACACAGTACATTAAAGCTGATTCTGGGATGTCTTGTGCCACTAAACTCTGGCCTAAGATGCCTGCAGTTTCTTAAGCAAGGCCATCCAGTCCAGCTCAGCTAAGCCTCCTTAAGCAAGCATGGTATTTTATTAACATATATCTTGAGGGACAATAATTACCCATGCATCATAATAACATGGCAGGTGTTGGAGCATCTCCAGCAGCTTGCAGAGACTAAATATGACAAATAAAAATCACAAGTGATGAAACCAGTGAGCAGCATGCTGGAGCTGAGGAATACTCTCAGGATGGGAGCCAGGTGAGGTTCCCAGGCTCCAGCTCAGTGCAACATTTCAGTATCTGCTCACCTTTAAGTATAAAGTGTTTTCCCTGCCAAAGCAAAAGGGACAGGTTTAAGTCTTCTCGCAAGTATATAATGTTCCTGCTTCCTCAGAATGATGTGCATAATCCTAGATAATCTGTATCCAGGATGGTACTTTAGTAAAGGTATTCTTAAGTAAACCAGAGCTCTGAGAGTAACAGTTGTATAATTACCTGCTTTTTTTAGATATATATAATTTGGAATTTAAAAGAAGACACAACCAACTATAAAGTAGAAAGGAAGAACAGAAATCTTACCAGAGGATTTTGCTATTGAAGGATTACATCAGAGATGTACTTCAAAACAGAACATGAAACACAGCTGGTGAAATAATTCCTGACAATTAGCAAGTCAGCAAAGGGAAAATTTATTACAGATAGCATTGCTATTTATAATTATCCATTGCAATTGTTAATGACCTCATTAGAAGGATTTCTGTCGTAAATCCCTCAAGAGAGTAACACCAAAGAGTTCAGTGTTGGTACCCGCTCACCTGCCTCCTTTGAGAGCATGACTATGTAAAGTCATGGGACAATATTGACATCTCTGCTGCTTTTTTCTTTCAGTGAAAGTGTAGCTTCCTTCAATTTAGTCTCCTTTATTACACTACTGTGATAGTCTTTGGGTTTCTCAGCTTTCTTGGGTGGCCTCTTCTGCTCTGCAGTTGGTCACACCATCAATGTGTCCTCAGGCACAAGTGTCCCTTGTTACATGGCATTATCTTTGTGTTCTTCCTGATGTATGTAATATCAAAGGCAATTCCTCACGGTGTTTACAATTGATGTATTTTAATGTCATATTGAGTGGTTCACTTTTTTTCTCACTTTTAACACAACTAATAATTAACACAATTGTCTTCAGAACCAAGTCTCAGCACCCACCCAGCACTCTTTCCACACCAAGGGTGAGTTGGTTAAAGCACATTTGTACAAATCTCTGTTAAAATTAAAACTGTTGTTATTGCTAAAAGGAAAAGCCTGTGAGGTTGCTGGCTGGTCTCTGCAGGTGCAGACTGTGGCCTTTTACTTTGTCAGAGTACAGATGTGACATCCATTTCATCCCACTGAAGCTGGAGTAGTGAGACCATGGCCCAGCCCATCCTGGGTTGCTGCTGCAGCTGCTTCAGTTTGCAGCCATTTCAGACTCCCACAGCCTACAGCCTGTGAGCCCCACTCCTCTCTGACCAGCTGTAAATGTCTCCATATGCCTGTATTGTTTTTGCTGCTCGCTTTGTATTTAGGGATGATCAAAACCATAAGTGCTGTCCTGGCAGGGTGGCAATATATGCATTTTTGTGTGTTTGAATGCACTGTGTAAGCTCATAAGTAAGCGAGCCTGGCCCTGAGGTTGAGGCCCCAGTGAGCATCGTCTCACTGGCTGGTTTGTAAGCTGTTGGATAAAAGAGGATCCAGAACCAGGCCCTTGCCTGGGGGCTGGGATGTGTTTGCTTACACGTACATCATGTGGGGTTTGCAGATTGGTCTAGAGAAGAGCTTGTTCAGGCAGAAAGCAGACTTAAAATTTATTCATGTGGACAACCAGAAATCCACTCCTCAGGCTCTACCTGCCTGCAATTTATTGACACACAGACCTATGCATGCAAGGGGGTCACTTCCTCTGCTTTGGTTCTCAGCAACTTCTCAGATGTTGTTAATTTTTACAGTTTATTCTTTGACTTCCCTGGAGATCAGGCTGGTATTCTGACAGCTGCTAGGTGGCTCAAAGTCTGTGAGAGGACAGTGTTTTGTTGTCAGTCATTGGGTTTTGGAGGCCAATGGCTGGCAAAGCACCCTGTGAGGGGGATTCTTCACAAATAATTGTACCTTATGGTAGGCTGCATGAAATAACCACATCTGTTGTGGTACAAGTGAGTGTAGTACAGACACCTGCATGTAACTATTTTCTAGGGGTCTTTTTTTAAGGGAAAAGTTGGTGCAAAGGGGGTGTGTGTGTTCTCTCTTACAACTAGATGATTATGTTTACTTAGACAGGGGTTTTATCCATGCTAAGCCAGATGATTTCTGTTTGGGGAATTTTGTGAGGATTTTTTTTTTTTTTAATTACATTTCAGGGAAATCTGTAATTTTTAAGAAATTCTGAATTTTTAAATAATATAAATAAATGATAAATCTCAACATGTCATGACAAGCTCTCTAGTAGCTCTAATATGTTCTGTCAAGCTAAAGGTGTATTTTAAGCCTGACTCTCTGCTGTGCATGTTGTCATAACAGGCACTTGATGAGACCAATCTTCTTTGTTTATAGATGAGGTCTTGTCCGAAAACTTTTTGGACTACAAGAACCGTGGCGTCAATGGCTCTCACCGTGGTCAAATTATCTGGAAGATTGATGCCAGCTCTTACTTTGTGGAGCGTAAGTATTTTTCCAATTCCCCTATGATATAATTCAATCACTAAAGAACAATAATTCAGCTGTTACTGTTGTTTTTATGATATTTTTATGCCAAATATGTCCCTTAGGAAAGGCCAAAAATGTTACCAAAGTCTTTGAATATGTTGACAGAAACTGAAACAGTTGGTGGAATAGTAACTCACAGTTTCTACAAACAAATTTTGTGGGCATTGACTTAATTACTTTTTTTAAAAATATAGTTATGAGTATGTGTTTTATTCAACTTGCTGTTATTTGGACTACATCATTAGTAATGAGCTGCATTAACTTTAATATGGTTTTAAGGAAAACAGGAAGTCAGGGGCATAATCTCATTCCAGGAATAATCACACTGGCTTTTAACTGGAAAACTTCATAGTGCATCTGGCTTCTACCAGATTCAGGTGAATTCAGAAGTAGAAAGAGTTGAGTTCTGATTATCATCTACACTAATAAAAACATAATTCTGTGTAGTTGCAGCAAGGTACACTGACTTCAAATTAATTGTTCCTCATTGTATTAATATATTACCCAGGGCATTTGATGCAATGCAGTATAACTCTTCCACCCTCTTAGCAGTGAAAATACAGAAACACTGAATTTGTTTCTGCAGAGTGCTGGGTACCTTATACAGCAAGTGAATATTTCCCGCCCTGACTGTCCCATCTCCCTTACCATTCAAATCCTTCCTCTTTTCAAAGAGTTACCATGTGTTACTGTGAATGCAATTTGTGATCATCTTTGGATAGAAATAGGGTACTCAAAATACTGGACTAAAATCTATAGCAAAACATCTGTGGTGAAAGAGCCACATGTGTCCTTAAGGAGGAGTTAGAATAACATGAAATAATTTCAGTTTTACAATTGAACTGCATATTTCCAATGATCTGCCTTAGCCTCCTGGACAAAATTCAGAAGTTTGGTAAAAGCATTTATAAATTGCTTGACAGGTATGTCTGTCTAAGACTGTCTAAATCGGACAGCAGTCAAAGGAATCTTTAATATAACCTATATTTTAAAGGATTTGTAAAGGACATGAGATATACTTGTCCAATCTATGAATTTGATCTTAAATATCTGGTATCAGCAGGGATGCTACATGCAAGTATTTTACAGATGCTCAGTCCTAGATGCAGGTTCTCTCTTTGCAGTATGTAAGTATTGCTGATGATCTGTAATTCCTGGTGTTAGGCTGAGAATGTTGTTCCAAAGAATTTAGGGAGCTTCTAAAATGTCTACAGGACATACAGGATGTTTATATGCTGTGTTTTGAAAAATACATAGATGGGAAACTGTTTAACATATAAGAACATTGAGTTTTTTAGTTATCCTGGTTTTGGGGCAGAAATTCATTACAAGATCTAACTTTTAAAGCAGGCTCTAATTTGCAGAGGCTTTGACCCATGGTTACAAATTCATGCGAATGATCATACTTTCTTTTAGCAGTTAAAGAATTATGGGAAGGAGATATAAAATCCCAGACTGGGTTTTTGAAGATACTTTAGTACCTTGGATTATTGAGGAAGGGCAGAAGTGTGACGAGACTGCTGGTAGCTTCCTTGCCTAATCCACAATGAAAAACAAAGAGGCAACATGAGAAATGTTTAGGAGAAAGCCTCTTTAGCTGGGCTACTTTTCATTAAGGGCTCAACTGCACAATGAATTATGTCAGCTTAATAGGTTGCTCCCATTAGCTGAGACACAGTAGCTGTTGTTAATTGATTCCATATATATTCTTCACTTGCCCTACTGTAAGAAAATGCAAATTACCATAACCATCCTTCATTGATACTTGGAACTAAGTTGTACTACACCATAGTTGGGCAGCCCACGCTTGATGAGTTGCTGCCTCTTGGTACTTTGTTATGCTGCTACCATTAGGTTGTGAACATCAGCCCTGAGATTATGTACCAGTCCGTTCACGAAGGACAAATCATTGCCCTGTCCAGAATTAAAATAGGAGAAAATGAAGTAGACAGTAGTAAATAACAGCACATACAGATACTCTGAAAGCCACTTGACTATTGAAGTGGGAAGTTAAGACAGTGAAGAATGTTGATGTATGTCAGTTTTCTATATCTAAGGGCATATTCGAGGGTTCCTGCCCATTGCTGAGACTTATATATGAAAGCACACAGCTTTGCTGTTGATTAAATGTTATGTTAAAAACTGCAATGTCTGAAAACCTTGTGTATTCTCTATTCAAAGAGGGTGGTGTAAACCATCTTCCTTCAGACTTTTATTTTTTGGACAGAAACCATACCTCCCTTTTATGTTGCATAACATAATCTTTTCAGGGATCAGAGGGATACTGATCATCAAAATCAAACTCAGCTAAGAAATGTAGCTAAGGTGTGGTAATTTATTTTCAACATATCTGTATTGTTTTCCCCTATGTTGCTGTAATTCCCTTAACTTGCTATTTATTGGAGTCCTCCTGATTATAGCATTAATTCTCAATAAAACAGAGTAGCTCGCTTACAAAGGCAGCTCTCATTTTCTGCTTTTGCTTTTCCTGTAACTGTTCATGCTTTGGTATCTTTTTACCACATGAGTCAATACTGACTATCAAGTACACATTGCTTCAGAAAATGTTATGGTATAAATCGCAGTGTTTGTCCTGGAGCTATGATAAAGGGGTGGTCAGTGTATGGCCAAGTAAAAAATCAGCCTTACATAGAGAATTTAAATTTCTCAAGAATTTCGGGCACCCCATGCAGATTGGTTTGTATCCTGGCCTTGAAATATTAAAGGTTAAATATTTCTGCTTGTGCTCATTACAGGGGGACCATGGGAATCGTCCTGGCCAACCTCAGAGTTTTTCTATTGCCAACAGTTAGACTGTAGGAATCCCCACAGGTTGTTTTTGTACCACATTATTCTTTTGCTGTGACCAGCCAGCCATCTGACATAAACAGCTTAAAAATACATCTTTGAGCCATTTTTTACTAAAGAGCTTTGTGGGGCAACGTGAAAAATCAGAGGTATTAAAGACTAGATGATTTGCAACAGTGAAATTCCCATTAATATGAAAAAAGAAGCATTAGAAATGAGGTCAAGTAAATAGAGGGCTATTACTCATTTCTGTATTTTGACTGTGGAGGCATATATAGTATGTTTAGGAGCATTTTGTTCAAATCCATAGCATTCTACAGTTATTTATCCTTTCTTTCCTGCATTTTTGGAAAATTAACAAGCAAACGAAATATGATGCTCTATGTAACCTGTAGTCATTATACATAAACCCACTCTTTAGGTATTTAACAGATTGCTGACATCTTATCTCTGTAAATAGTAACTGGCATTTGATGGGCAGGGACCTGGAATAGGAATGAGTGAAGGGAAAAGCATCTGGAAGTTATGCTCTTCATGACAAGAGATTATCACAATGAAATCTATCAAACACAGGTGTGATGATAATTACTGGCCAAAACCACCAACCTACAGGATCACACTAGAGAGAAATTGTGCACATGGGCAGAAGAAACTAGTAATATATTGCGAGAGATTTGTAAAAGTGCATCAGGAGCGGAGAGCACAAAGGAATACGTGAAAAGAAATTTCAACCATTTTCTGCCTTAATTGCACTTCTTCTTCCTTTATAAAACTAAAATTCTGCCATTTCAGATGCTGCTCTGCTGCTGAAGCTATACTTTCATGGTATTCTCAGTAGATTGCCCAGGCAGAGTCTTTAGGTTCTTTTTTCAGGTATATTTAAAATCTCACCAGTTAAGAAAATGCTTTTTGTGAGTTCAATGAAAAAGCAAAATAGTTTACTCTATTTGTAAAATGCTTCTATATTTTGGGGGTATTTGGGCAAAATATGTGTTGCTTTTGAATTTGCTGACAGCCTGATTAAAACCATCTACAGGGCCCTGTCAGTTTTCAAAACACAGATAATTCCTTAACATGTACCCATAACATGTACCTTAACATGTGCAGCATTTTCAGATACCACAGACATTTAGAGTTTGTTCTTGTTTCAGTGATCTACTTTTTCACCTTGAAAAGACTAGTACCTTTCCCAGAGATGGGTATGCCTTTCCAGTTTGCATTTCACAAACTTGCAACATAGTGTTGCCAGATAGATATGTAATTGCTATAAACCAGAGAGGGAATTGCTTCCAAATGCCAGCAGAATAGAGCTCATCTCCTGTTAATACTCAGCAAACAAAAAGCCCTAACAGCTGCAGAGGCAATGTTGTACTACAGCCAGTTTTGCATTTCTGCAGAAGTCTGGCAATTTGGGTTTTTCTGACAGTCGGTGATAAACAGTAACCACCCACTGTAGCCATGAACTGGTCAGAATTTGAGGGAAGGAGGAGTGAAGAGAGGCTCTGTGCCATTAGGGATGTTTGGCTTTGTATTAAGGCTTGGAGGGCACTGCAGCAAAAGAACCAGTCTATAATGGGTTTTCCAGGAATGGAAATATGCTCTGCTGCACTGCAATTCATAGCACACTTTTTGACTTACACAGCAATACAGAGAGAGGGTATCCAAGACACCATTTCACTGAGGTGTGGTGCAGCAGCATCCTGTAAACATTGTATCAAACTAGCATATCCTTACAATTATGAGTAAAGTTTTGACACTGTTCAGAATTGCCCTGAAGATAGCCAGATAGCTGGGACTCCTCCTAATCTACAGGCCTCTCTAAAGATTGTTTACTACCTGACAACTAAGAATCGCTTCCAAGGGTAAACAGTCATCTGTATGGCATTTTTATCTGAAAACTTATGCAGCAATTGTTTGGTTAAATTTGTTGCTGTTGTTGTGGCTGAATTTTTAATCACAAAGATGGGTGACAGGCTCTTGCAGAAAACAGAAATAATAGGCATTTATTCCTATTGGCTAGAAGGGAAATAATGGTAAAAAAAGGTGCAACTAAAGTAAAAGATCTGAAAGATCCTGGTACATCTTCAGGTAGAAGATGTATATTCTATGTTATGGTCAATATATGCTGTACATGTGTGCATTTATGTAGCATGTACAGAAATGTCCCCAAACTGGCAATCAGTCCTTTCATCTGGGGCTCTCTCTAGAAAATACATCTTTGTATATTTTCTGATAGAAAGGCTGCCTTCAAAGTACAAATAATTGAAGGATGTCCTACCCTTGAATATTTCCAAATAAATGAGGCACATACATATCAATAAAAGCTGTAATGAAGCTAGAGTATTTACAAATTTCTCCTTTTTATGGACAGATTGTTGACAAGTCCAGCCCACTAAAATAATTTCCTGTCTCCATTTTCATTACCACAATGTCTCTCAAATCATATACTATTCACTTCATGAAAGAGTACATGAGAACATACAGTTGAAGTCCATCCTGATATAACTTTTATCATGACCTACAGTCATGCTGCATGACTTTAACCTTCATGAGTCCATAGACAGTAAAAAGTAGAGCAACAGAGAACCATCTTCAACAGTGTGAAGACTATTTAGAAGCAGAATGGTTAAAGGTGTCAGGGAAAAAAAACAGATACAAAGCAATAATAGAGACGTGTCCCAAAAGGTACATCTATTGTTTTCCTCTCCTCCCAGGAAGATACACCATTGTTTTAGGGTTCTGTCTCTTCATCTCCTTGCACATGTATTAGTCCTATTGATACTTCTTGGTTGTCTTCCACCCGACACACAGTTTTTAAATTCCTTGTTCTTTTCCTCAGCCTGTTATCCTGGTAGTAGTTTAATACTCAGACTTAAGCCAAGCTTAACTTTGCGAAGTCGAGCACAGTCTGCAACCAGACATTGAGATTCCTTAAGAACCCTGTGCTTGGGATCCTTTGGTCAGCCCTTTAATCTTTGCCTTTCTTGCATTTTTTGTTAGTTTTCCTTTCTGTGCCCAGATTGCAGGCAGCAGCCCATCATAAATGGAAACATGGGTCAATCCACATGAGGCATTAGACAGCCATTTCTCAGCTTCTGGCATGGTTGCACTGTGGTGGCTTAACCACAAGACTTGTCTGCAGGTCAGGTTTTTCTCGGTCTTTCTCTCCCTTTCCACAACTTTTGACACTTGGACATATTTTGTTTGTAGTGTAGAGATCACTGTTTGTGTTTTTGTTCACATACAGGGAAGGAGATATCTGTGTTGCAGCATCTATACTTGGTGACACCAACCTGGGGCACTTTGCAGGACCCCACACTACCTGCCCCACACTTTTCATGGCAGTGCTTACAGAAATTACAAGGACTTTGCTTGCACAAAGCTAAGACTGAAGTGAGAGTTTTGATAGGAGTTTCAGAAAGCTCTCTCAAGATGAACTGGAACGCTCTGAGTGAGAAGTAATGTCTGATTTTAGGTATTGATGTCAGAGCAAGTCTTTCTTCACTAAACCCTAGTTCCCTGTCACAGAGACCACAGCTTACGTGGACTCTTCTCAGCCACTTCAAAAGCATAAACATTGTGTTAATGCTTCGGAGACTGGACATCACCTAATTCCCAAAGAAGTGGTCAAGAAGATGCAGTGATATTTAACTGAAGTTTTAGTTTGGGTCTGGGAGAATCTAACTTTGAAAGTATGGGTTCACATATGTGTTCATTTTGGTCTTCCGGCAGTATCCTCAGCCACACTGTATTTGCTTTAAATTCAGAACTCCTGCACATGCAGTGTGTTTTGTGCTTCAACTTGCATATAACCCAGTATACCATCGAGCTTATCATGCACTTCAGGAAATGAAGAGAGATTCCTGAAACCCAGTAGTGCAGCTAGTAGCTGTATTTTTCTCATCTAATCTAGTGTTCAATAAATGCATGAACAGATACCTATTGTTTTGCTGCTTTGAACTCTGGATGTGCAATATTCTGCACTACGGGTGCTGAAGTCACGATTTATTATAATGGATCTCTATAACTTAGCTAGTGTTATTTTGTCATTGATAATCTTTCTACTATTGACAGTAAAAGATTACAGTGTCACCTCCAACTCACAAATCAGTTAGTCTTTGCCACTGTTAAATGCTTCTGGAAAGTTTTTTCATCTAGTGCTATCTAGGAATTTGGTGGAATTGCGCTGGAAGACACATCTCCTCTCTTTGCTTCATTGCACCCTATGCTCTCCCCCTGGATATTTCATTGGGTATGTTTCTGAAGTTGCTGCAAGCCAAGTGAGATGCCACTGAATTCTGTAAGAATTGCTTGCATGCAGCCCCTGTGCCATCAGCCCCAGAACCCTTTGTGGACCACCATGTACAGACTGCCTGGTACAGGCTTTGGCCCACATGGTTTTATTTTTGTGGAAAAACAGAAGACAAATGCAGTGGAATTGACAAGCCGTTGTAATTGGAAGGGTATCAGCACAGGCATCAAAAGGTCATATTTATTCCAAAAGAGTGGTAAGGTACTGAGCTTTGTTTCAGTTTTCTTAATAAATAAATCAGAATATAAAAGTACTGCATTCAGTAGATCGGAGTTAATAATTTACCATTTCTAATTTTGGAGAATTCTACAGTTGTGGTTTTTTTGGTAATCCTGTTAAAGCCTACCATGAAAGTAATGGGTCAAAACAGAACTGGAAGCATATGTATTAAACATAACATTATTCTCAGTTTATGCAGGAAGTAAGTTTGCTTCACATCTTCATGCATTCTTTTAGAAAGGCTCTTATATATCTCTTTGCAGTAGTGAAGCATCTCAAGGGCTCTTCTTAGATGTCCAGCAGGACACAGAAAAAAATCTCAGTATAAAGGGAGATAAATGCCTTCACCTAATTCAATAATGTTTGTAACCCTGCTATCTTATTGTCTGATTTCAGGCAGCCACTCTGTTTCTCATGCCTTCTGGTAGTTATGGCAATATTTATTCAACTCATACAACAGTGTTTGGATAGTTTTATTAGACAGACAAAACTTATTTGACCTTCCATGAGGAAGGCAGAATTATATCTGTGGTGTAGTGCTGTAGTAACTCATCCTGCTTCTGAAATAGCACACCTATGATGCAGGAAACCTTTTGATAATTGGGTTTTCTTGTTAACTAGCCAGTAAATCTAGCCCTGTTGTTACCTTACTCCTGGTCC
The DNA here is from genome assembly GCA_013397795.1 of Orthonyx spaldingii. Classification (NCBI taxonomy): domain Eukaryota; kingdom Metazoa; phylum Chordata; class Aves; order Passeriformes; family Orthonychidae; genus Orthonyx; species Orthonyx spaldingii. The sequence continues at coordinate 16,044 of VZTJ01002461.1, read as the reverse complement.
AAGGTTTCCTGCTGTAGGGACTGCCAGATGTCAAGAACACCATCTATATCCAGAATAAACTTTCTCAGAGAATGGAAGGGACGAATTCGGCAGGGATGAATTACGGTCTCCCTGCAGGGTTCAAACACTTCTGCCCAGCAGAAACATCCTTCTGTGAGGTCTTTGATATTGGTAATAGGATCTTGAGGGCCTCAGACAAATAGGTGGTTTATATTTTCAAACTCTCCTCCAACCCTTTCAATATTTTAGATGTTCACTTTACCCAGTCTCTAGCAGGTATAATTTCCTCTCATATCTCAATGTTAATAGCTTTTCACAATTAAAAACATAGCAAAACAAAAAACCACTACCAAGCTCGAAATAGATAGTTTCGCTGTAATTGTTTACTTAATTAAATTTACATAAGGATGTTTCTTTCTGTCTTTCCCCTTTCATGAAATTATCTATGCTAATTTCATTATGCATCCTCTCATTAAATGTGTCCTGCTTGTGGATTTTTTCCAAGTCTCCTTTACCAAAACCAGCTGCTACAGTGAGACTTCTAAGAGCAGACAGCAGTGTTTATTCCAGACCCTTCCCTTTCCATGGCAGCAGAGCTTGTGTGCCTGGCAGGTACTTAGTCACTTCTGAAGTGGTAGGAAGCAGAGATGTGGGGAAGTGACCTGTTTACTCGCCTGGGGTGAGCTGTCACTTCTCACTTGTAGCTCTAGATTCACTCCTGAGAGTAAGAGCTACAGATCTGATTGCTTCCCACTCTGGGGGCATTTTAAGGCAGCTTTCCATTATTAGGCTGCATACACTGATAATCTCACTTCCTCTTAGTGGCCCCTTCACACGGTAAGAAAAATATTCATACCATCATTCAATGACCTTGGGTTGTCTGGTCAGAGCAGATTGCTCTAGATCCTGGCTGACTCTAAATGTAAATGTGTCTTGGGTCCCAAATCTAAAAGTGCAAAAGGTCGTATTTAATTTTCAAATATGATCTTTCTTTATGCCTCTCAATTTTGGTTTTTTTTCTAACGTATTTTTTTTCATGTCTGGGATACTTTACAAGTTCAACAATGATTTCCTTTCATTGGAAGATCCAAAGAGGAAATACTAAAAAAAACCCTAAAAATGGCATATTTTTAAAAAGAAAATAATCTACACCATAAGAAACAATGTTGATTTTGATTATGAAGTACATTGCTGAAATGTTCCAAACATGAGGTGTATCTGCAGTTAGAAATTAGATGAGCAATTCATGTGTGTCAGAATTTGAGCTGTGAATGTGGTTGTCGGAATTTGCAAACAGTGTTCCCTCAGACACAGACTTCTGCATGGCAGAAGTACAAAACCAGCAAAGTAGAGAGTGCAGACACAAGGGTGAAAAAGGACTCAGAATAAATGTGCAATCTTTTTGATGTAGATGAGCACCAGAGAGCTTTCCCAGGCAGCTCCTGAGCAAGAGCTCTAGAGCCTTGAGCCCTTCTGAGGGTCCCACTCAGCAGGCAGATTCTGGGAAGAGAAGCAGCTCTTGGTGCAGCCCACATCTCTTGGACACCTCTCTCCTGTCTCTGGTATAAAAAAATAAATCTACAAACAGAAAAGTTTCTTAACACTTCCATTGTCTAGCACAGGTGTTACAGGTGTGTGAATGCAGTTCTACTTCTCTTTTTCTACTCCATTAAAGTAAATCTACATTTGGAACACATCAAAGTCTCTCACAGGCTTGTAGAGATTTCAGTCTCGGTTTGTCTTCCTAATAACTTACTGTTTATGCAAGCTGCTGAGCAGTACTTTCTAAGGTTAAAATACCATTTTATAATCTGGCAGCCCTGGGTTACTCCAGAGGTATCTGGGAAGTCACAAAAACTAACATGAGATTAACCTCCCCTGATTGCCAGGTGACACTTGGACAGCAGATTTACGAAAAATTATATGCTACAATGAATTAGATTAGTCTGCCTGCTTGATTGCTAGACAATACCTAATGATGAAATAATATATTTAAAATGGAATACAAGTGCATTAGTAAGATTTTGTTTTATAAAAAGGAATTCTCCTTGCCTCCTGAGGTGTATTAGCTAACATTTATTTTTGCCTTTGAACCTCCAGAGTCTGTGTTAGCCTAGAGACCTCCAAAAAACATCTTTTTCTTCTTCCTGTTGATGAAGGTATTCACCTGAGGTGGAATGAGCCAGCCATGGTCACTTAGAAAACACTAAGAAAAATATCTTTTCCTTTTTGCCTTGTCACTGTGGTATCTTATGGTCATAGGGAGAGACAAAACTCTTTTCTTCCCTCCACTTGCTAGGATTTTTGATTTACATGTAAGTGATGTTTGTAATTCACATGCATCTGGATTCAGGCTTTCAAATGTTTTCCTGTTTACATGATATTATGGTAAGCTTTATTAGCTTCCTGTGAGGAATCTTAAATCTTCATGACTAATAGAGACACCATTTTCTTTTCCCTTTGTGAGCTGTATGACGTCTATGCATAGCATGTCACAAAAATGAGTAATATATTTGATAACAGTATACTTTGACTTTATCCTTAATTTTCTTCTTTTCCCTGTCTTCTCCTTATATTTTGGAGAACTCACCATGTACCTGTTTTGTATTAAGCTGAAAACATAAAAGAAAAGGTACATAGCGATGAGTTGGATTGTAGGGGGTCAGTTCAGGGACAGCCACAGCAGAGTCATCTGTGGTGCTTAAGATGGTGCTGCCTCAGTTGTCTGGGTTGGCACTCAGTCAGAAGTCATTTCTTACCATCACACCATTTTTGGAGTGGCTGAGTTGTAATCAACTGTAATTACTGGGTTGCTTCCTCCTGCCCTGGTAGTTCAGATTATCTCTGGGTGCTGTTCCTAAAGGCCCTAGTGTGTTAGTAGGCTAGCTAATGCAAGCAAGCATTTGGGGCTGAATCAGCTGACATTACATAGAAACTTAAATTGTGTGGGGCGTAGCTGTGAGAAAGCCTCTGGCTTGGGCTTTTTGTTTATCACATGCTGGTGCAGAGGGAATTTTTGTGGGTTCATGCTGCTTTTCCATTCAAATTTTTCTTTAACATTTGAAGGAAAGAAAATCAAACCTAGCCAGGAGGCATCTCAGGTGCAAGTAGGTTGATTTCCCTTGCCGAAGGATAGGAGGCAATGGGGCAGATCAACCAAATTTCCCATGATTTCTACCTCAGAAAGGCAGAAGGTTCATAGGCAGAATCCATTCAAACTAAAATCTTAGTTTAAATCCTTATCCTGCAAACTCATGCCAGTTTTCAACTGTGTTGCAAAAGAGGGTCGTTTTTCAAAAATGTTGAGAAGAGTGTCAGTGCACTTTGTAAAGTTCCCCTTGTACTCACTCAGTAGCCTAGCAAAGCTCTTCTATCTGTAGTGGGCTATACTTTGCATGTCATACAACACCGTCAGGGGGTGGCTGTGTCTGGGGAACGCACAGGGATTAAACCAATGTTGATTTGTGCAACATTGTGTCTTTCAACGGGTGTGAGCAGCCATCCAGAAGGGGCTTCCGGTTGTTATCTAGAACATGTCTTTCAAAAGGTCCGATCTCTAGTTGTATCAGAAACACTTAGCAATGCTCAGAACAGTGAGAAGTGTGACAATGCACAAATGTAATAATGTACACCCATGTCTTTCAGTGGGATTTGAGCTAATTCACATTATATTGCAACTAGAACAGGCTTAAGAAAGACACAAACAGCAGAAGGCACCTGGCCTTGCAGAGCAGCTCTGTGGACCAGCAGGATCTAAACTCCAGAATTCAGAGACTGAAATCCTGTCCTGCTGCAGTCAAGAGAACTAGCTGTTAATTTAAATAGGATACGGATTTCAGCCAGAATTTGCTAGTATTAAACTATTAACTCTTTCCCCAATATATATTTATAGAAAAGCACAAAAATTTAATATAGTTCTCTTTTTCTCTTTCCATTTTTACAAGAAGAAAAAGTAACTAAATAAAATGCTACTGGGATGAAATTTTTCATGGTAGTTTAAGGCCAGCACATGAGTGTCTTCTAAATGAGGTGTGAAACCATAAAAACTGAGTTAATAGTGAACCCCCTGACACAGCCTTAACAGTAGCATTGCTAGCAGGCACCTCTGTAATTACTTCTTCTCTATGAAGTGTGCTGAGCTTCTACAACAAGTTAAAATCTCATATTGTGCTTTTTCTCTTACAAAATGACTCAGTGAAAGATTTTTATATATATATATAATATGTACAAAGATAAAAGTTTCTGCCTCTGAACTAGCCTGTCTACATTGTGTTCAGTTTGGAAAATAGAATCTGGTTTTGCTTTAGCAGATCTATTTCTTTTTCTAAATTTCATAAATTTGTTACATTTGATGTGTAGTGAAATGCCAAATAATACTTCTGTGACATACATAAATTATTTGTTTAGCTGTCCTATGCATGTAATGTGCTGTGGAATATAAATTCAGTTGATAGTGCATTTGGCAGATCTTACCTGAATATTTTCAAAGAGGAAGATTGTAGAAGCTTTAGAAATATTTAGGAGCAGGGCAGCAGGACTGAGTGACATATGGATGTGCAAGGAACAGATTACAGCTGAGATGTCTGTTTCTTTTGGAAGGAAAATGAGAAGGTGGGTGTGGTCTCTGTCCACTGAGATCCCACTGAGTGGGAGTTTTACTGTTGGCTTTAACAAGATGAATCAGAATTTTGACAGCTAGTGAGGAAGAGGCATGCAGTCTAGATGCTGGGAAATATTTAAAATGATAAAAATTTGTAAGCGGTTTTTGTCGAGCAGTGAACTAAAAGTTACTTAGTCCTTCAGAACACTTTAATTTTAGAAACCACGTCTTGTCAAGACTGACATAAAGACTCCTGCATCCTGGCAGCTGACTCAAAGTAGCATCTGCCAGCCTTCTCTTAGGTCATGACTGTCAATTTATGGTAGGTATATTCTCCAAGCCAGCAGAGAGGTGGAAAAATGAACCATCAAAACTGTGAAACAATACTGGAAATACATCTACCTCTTTTGGAATCTTAAGTGAGGCATTCAGTTGGATGTCCACAACAGCGCTATACAGATAGACAGTGTACATGCACATATGTGTGCTTCCTTTGTCAAACCAAATTGACATGGTAAAAATTCACATTTTATGCTGGTATTTTACTTGGAGGTAAATTTGTTCATCTTCAGAGCCTACTTGAGACTTCAGGTTTGGAATGTAAGTGTGCTAGTAAAGGATTTCTATTTGAAAGCCAAGAGGATGAGTATTTTGTGTTCATGAACTAGGATGGATCCATTAGTTTATATGAGGTGATGTTGGTTCAAAGGAAGTGAGAGTTCAAGTGTTTAGTTTTCAGACTAGTAATTCCCAGAGGTATCAGGGAAAAATCCCCAAACCTTCAAGGCAATCTATTGCAAACCCATCCTGGAATCATCTCTCCTCTTAGAAATGAAAAACTCCAACAAGGAAGACAGCTTGTTCCTCTCCTGTGGTCTCAAAACTTTGTTCTTGGCTCTGTTTAATACCCTTTCTTTTTCTGCTCTCAATACTGCCGAAAGATATGTTTGCTGGTAATAATTAGTAAGAATAATACTTGCATTTTCAGTATGGGTTTTTGTAGATTCTGTTTTGACCTGGTGAGTGAACTAAAACATGTTACCTGCAAATACTTTGTATGACCTTCTTGACATTGTGGGTTGTGTTTTAAAACAGACAAACTGCAGAATCATGGATGGAATGTAGCTTAGCTGTGTTTTTGAGCATTTTGACAAATGAGATTGGTTTCAAGAGACAGTTACAGCTACAATTCCCCTGAGGTTGGTGAAACCCCACCAGAAGATGTAAAGGAGCTGTTTGGTTACTGCAACTGCAGCACATTAGGTAGAAAGAGCAGACCAAGCCTGTGTAACCATGCATGTGTTACTATTATCATTGCATTAGTTGTCCATGACCATTTGCTCTCCTTCCATAGTATTTTCCCTCTGTGTGTTGGCTACAAGCACCTACAGCCGGCCAGTTAGACCAACAACTTTCAGTCTCACTTTCCATTCCTTTCTTTTTCCTTTGTCATTCCTGGGCAAGGTGCCTAATACAGTCTGAATTGTCCAAATGCCTTGCTCTCTCAGTGGGATTTATAATACCAGGAGTGACAGGGTTACAGCCCAGGAGTTTTTAAAGTACAAACCTGTTGGTGATTTAAGGGAAAATAAGTGTAAGGCAGATTCGAACAAACAAACACTTTAAAAGAAATTGGGAACGTAATTTTCAATTTAAGTGTGACCTGACTGATTACAGTGTAAGTAATAAGTAGAGCTAAATCCTAAGATGACCCGCTCAATCCAATCCAATCCAATCCCTTCAGATCAGTAGAGAATTGTGTATGTAGTGCCTCACCTCTAGAGAGGCAGACTGATTGCCTGCACCATATCCCTGTTGGGAATTCATCTGTTACAGAGCTGCTATTTTTCCAGGTGCTAATACACTTGCTAGTGCCTCTACCGAATATGGCCATGAGCATTGCTTTGCAGCAGAGACAACTATCCTACTGTCCCTGAAGAACTGCCATGTTGTTATGAAAACTGACTTATAGAAGGACTCATAAACACTCGTATTCCTCTCTCCTTGGTCTGGGTTGCCAGAAGTATAATTTCCTTCATGTTATAGAGGAGGAAATTATGTTGGGAAAGAGTGAGACTATTGCCAGAAGTCAGTGGCAGAGGTTTGAACAGAGCCCAAGTTTCCTGGTGTGGGAGCATTTCATCTGAATGCTCAGTGTGTTTCTGCCAGAGATGGCAAAAGGTGGCCCAGGTTCTGCAGAACATTTGAAGTCTTCAGCCCTACCTCAGGCACAGGAAGCTGACATCTGTCCTACAGACTGCAAAGTAAAAACAGAGTATTTTCCTTTTTCAATATTGCATCATATGGGGTATAGTATCTCTCACTTGGGGGTCAATAGAAGGCATGACTGAGTGTCAAGATTATGACTAAGTGTCATATTTTTATGTATTTAACTGGCAAATTAGGGGGAAAAATTATATAAAATACACTTACATATAGATTAGCAGTAGTGCAAGTTACAAATGTGCAGGTGATTCAAAGTAAACTTACTCCAGAATCATCTTTACTATTACTTCCTTTTTTCAGATGTGCTTTGCCTCTGCTTTGAATTTTGTCTAGGTACTCTAAAAGCTCATTTCTGAAAAAATGTGTTTTTTAAATAGTTCAGGTTATCTGCAGTCTGGACTGTGTAGTCATCCCACCATGTGTTGCCATATAATAGCTGTTGGATCTTGCTCAGCCTATTGATGATTTGCATTGGGGTTTCCTTTTTACAGTGCAGCAAATCCCTTGGAAGTTAAGCATGCTGTGATTGGAGACCTTAGCCTTTACCGTAAAAAAATTAATGATGTTTCCTGTCTGTCACCTGTGTGTGTGACTGCAGCAATTTCAGCTTGTATGGGTTTGAGTGAGACAGGAGGTGCTGCTTTTGGGATGGCACCTCTGAAGGCTTGCAGGTGTTGTCAGCCCCACCCATGGAGCAAACACTTGCAGCTCGCACTGTTGGACCCTGCACCTCGACTAGTAGTGAATGCAGAGTCAGAGGGCACATACCTTCAGGGGACGGACAGGCTGACATCTCTGTATGGCCTTGTGATCAACAGGAACTAACAATGATTTGGAGACCATTTTTTGCAATCTCCCAATGTACTTCTTGATATATTTTGCCAGAGAAGAAACCTTCCTAGTCTGCTACCTTGTCTGTGCTGCTTAGGATTCTTTCTCCCCTTATTTGTTTAAATTTCCATTTCTTGTTACTCCAGCATATGTTAGGAGATAGTAATTTTTTAACCTGCATAAATGTAGCATTTATTTCATAGTAACTTTCCCCCTACAGTTCCCTATTTTTATAGGACTTGAAAACAAATGTGGAATTGCTGGACTTAAAAACATTATGTTTCATTTTGTGATTACAGCAATTTTCTGCCCTAATTATTAGATTGCAAATAAATGGTGAACAGAAGTTGATATTTCAGAAAAGAAAAAAATATGTTGAAATAGGAGACTGCAGAAGGAGCTCTGAATTGAGAAGTAATAACAGGTATAATACCTCTTTCCTAGCAGCCTTTTGATCTTTCGTTCTTGATAATTTGTGCTTTGTCTTAAAAATTTCCTGGGATATTAACAATAGGCACGGAAGCAGTGGTACCTAATCAAAATGCTCTTTTGAAAATGAGTTTTCTGAATGAGTGAGCAGCCACATGTGGGCCATCTCAAGCAGTAGTACACGGGAGAGGAACTTTGGTGGCACTGTTTTAAAGAAATGAGGCTAAGTTTTTATCCACTGTACCTGGATGCAGCATGGCATTTGCAAAAGCATCACACTGACTGCTTTTCACCAACCAGGGTCATGGCTCACAAGGCTCTGTGAGAACCAAAGGATGTAACCATGCTTTCTCTACCAGTGGTTTCTTAGCAAATGGAAGGAAGATAGGCTCTGTTGTTGTAAAGCAAAGCATTTGTAAGGCTAAAAGGAGAAGAGAGGGGGAAAACACATACCTCAGCAGCATAGCTGTCATGAAGCTTTTATTCAAGGCTCATGGTTCTGAGTGGATGAACTCAATTAATTATAAATGCTTCGGCTGTGTAAACAGGAGAATGACTCTGTGTTGTGAAGACACAGAAGTCTCTTTTCTTCTGTTTAATTAATGCTTACAAGACCTACACAGGTAAGTCTGGTGTACTAAGAAAAAACCTCAAAGCATGCTGTTTTTCAGAACAACTGAACTTTGGCAGATTTTGGTCATTGGGTAATTACAGTGCAGGGCTGTTAATCTCACCCTGTATTTAATAAAGTAAGAAGTATTTAGTGTTAGAATTAAATATTGTATGCTGCTGTTCATTGCCTTTCTGCAAAGAAGGAAAGAAGTGATGTGGAAAGGAATAAAATGTTTTCAAGATGGGAAAACCAGGAACTGGAGATGTCAAGCTCCACTGCACTGTTATCATGCTGTGACTGTCTTCTGCCTTCAGTAGAGTTACAGTGCCAAAACACAGGTGCAACTGTCCTCATTTTCTCCTCACACTGTCTAGACCTGTTACATGCCTTGCAAATAAGATCAGATAATTCCAAGATGAAGGAAGATGTGCGTGCCTCCTCTTAGGTAGCTTTGTTGTACATTTTCCTTAATTTTAATGCCACAGCCTGAAGTACTGGCCTTCATTTTGGTCTTCCATAATTTAAAAATTATTTTCTTCCAAAACTGTCTGCAGGTAGTTCTGCTGTGAGTTAGAGTCCAGAAAGGGAAGAGTATGAATTGTCATACTTGCCATGACGTCCTTCTTGGTACACATAAACCATTACTGCTAGGAGAGTATCAGAGTATCTCTTCTTATTCATCTCTCTGAGCTCTTATTTCAATCAAAAGGAGCATTTTGATGACTTTTTTCACTTGTATTAGTGTGTTTGTACTATGATAGCAATGAACAGTCTTTGTTGTATGATGCAGAATTCCCTTAGTCACTCAAAATTAGATCTTTAATTTGATGGTTAGAAGTAGCAGCAGTGAACAATAACATGCTTAGTATAATGGGTAACTGAAACCATTTGAGCATTAGGAAGATGCTTCTACAAGCATTTTGAATGTTCATTCCACCATCTTCTTAAATTGACCATTTTTTGCTTCATTTTCATAGAAATATTAGGTTACAAATATATTTAGATATGAATAGAGACAAGGAATGTGTGCATATTGAATTATGATAAGGGTATTAAAATAGAAAAGCAGCCCTTATTATGGCATCACAGGTAATGGTGCTAAGGTCTTGGATTCTGTTTTACATCTAAGTGCAAAAGATTTTTTCTGGGTAACATTCACATAGTGTTGCTCAAGGACTTGATTGCAAGACTCTCTTTGTGTACTGCTTGGCACATGCTTGACTGGCTGTAATAGCTCCCAATCAGAGAGAATGCTGAGTTTTAATATTGCATGCTCTGGCTTCTAAAAACATAAACTGTTGTTCTAAGGCTTTCATAGTGACTGAACAGATCTAAGAAATGTGAATAGATAGAGCTTCTGACTGGCGGAGTTGGCAGAGTTTTGAGAAAGGACATAACGTGTAAGAGCAGCTGGGGGAATGGTGAGCACCAGGACGGTTTGTTTTGGCACTGGTAAGGTAACTTTCTTGGGGGAAAAAAGAAAGACTGACTCAAGAGAATGTCTGTTTCTAAGGTGAAATTCAGTTACGCTTATCAGACTGTGAGTAAAGACCTGCTCAACAAGTGCTGTAGCAGATGCTACTAATGTAAATGAAAACATGAATCGTCCCTGATTTCCTCCCTAATTGGCCAGATTTAGAGTTGCAAGGTATCCCTTTTCATGTTGTCCTCTCCTGTCACAAAGCAAGCACTGGATAAAGTATGGTTTATGCCTTCCTAAATACCAGTTTTTGATTATAAAGCTGTTGTAATTTTCTGCTTCTATAAATTCAAAGGTACACCCATGCTTTGAGATCAAGGAGAATGAAAACTTTACCATGAAGAGTGCTGTGTTTGAGGCATTGGCTTCTGAAGTTCATGCATTATCTCTTGCTCAAGACTGTGCCTGAAAGCATAATCCAGTCATATGTATTTAGTTAAAACCTGAAACTACAATTCCCCTGATAAAAGCAAAGAGCTGATGGTTCACAGGCATCTGTTCTATGAGGCAGTTAACTTAAGGCAGACATAATACCTGAAAGTCTAAAGGATATATTGTGATAGGTCAAATTGGTAAGAGCTTGCTTCATCTGGGACACCCCAGTGGCTGTACATCCAAGTGAAGAAAGGAGAGAGTTCCCGAGCTCTGCCCATCCCTCCTCTTTTGTGGAACTGTCCATTACTATACAGAGTTTATCCTTTTGTCATGTCTGAGTCACCTTCACAGTGCCTCTGATGACACTCAGGACAAAGCTCAGGGTGTCAGTGTTTCTGTATACTCATTTTCTGTCTGTTTATTTTGGTTTAATATATATTGGTGTAACTGAAAACACAGTCACGGTATTTCCAGTTCAAATTATTTTCCTGAATATGTCAGAGATTCTAATGTAGCTAAAGGGTCACTACTGCAGTGAAATAGATGGTTTTCTGCACGGGAGGCAGAAAGGGCTCATTTCCAGTGTACTGAAGGCATAAGGATTTTCTCTCTACTGTTCAATTTTGATACAGAACTGTTGAGTCCATTGTAACCAAGATGATGAGCCATTTTAAAACAAAAGTGTTGTTTAAAAACTTAGTCTGTTGTAATTTTAGATCATGTCCCTCAAATAAGATGAACCATGTGTTAGGTTTTGCCTGCAGTGTTGATTTTCATGCAACATGCATGAGTGCTAAGGACCAGAGAGCAAACTTTAGGCATGTTATTCAGTTATTATGGACTCAACTATCACACAGTTAAAATACTTTGATGATCGCAAGTTCTTCTCAAATAAATTGCTTGCTTGCTAATGCTTATGATGAAAAAGTCATCCTTAAGCTGATTTACATAAAAACATTAGACACCTGTAGGCTCCGGACTTCTGTTAAAGTCTCAGTCTTAGTTCAGCCCTTGTAATTTGCTGTTTACAATTACTAAAATTTATCTCTCAAACAGCCTTTCCTTCTCCTGGTGAAAGACAGGTAAGTTGTTACAACCCTCCCATTCCCAACTGTTGTTCACCCAGACTGGTGCCTGTCAGTCCTTTCTTTACAACAGTCCATAAAGGCAGAGCAGATAGATATCACTGTTGGGTTAACTGTAAATAAACAGATGAAATTCTTGCCTATTCTGGGCTGAATCCTGCTATGTTTATGAATATGGAAGAAATAGTTCTGTTGGTTTAAATGGGATGAGAGATGATTCAGTGCCAGCAATGGTAAGACTGTGTCCTTGTCCTTTTCTGCCCTCAGCCCCCTCCTCCGCTCTCCAGCTGAAGATAATTTGAGGAGGAAATTATTATTTTCAAGATTGTGAACTGTCTGAGCAGACCAAATTTCAAGTTCACTACTCTCATTACACAATAAAATTTAAGAACTGGGGTAATAGTTGCGGAACACGTGCCAACACAAACTACAGGTTTTCTTACCAGCTACAAAAGGGCTAAGACAATTTTTTAATATAGACATTTGGCATCTTAAACTACTGTGTGGTCACTGACATCCTTCCATTGACTTTTCCTGTGATGGCTATCTGTGGAAGCTTTGACTTGATCTACTCTGCATCACTTGACCTGCCTCGACTCCAGCTGTCAATCTAAATGCCAGATTTACTGGGCACTTTGATGGTACAGACCCTTGTCCATGATGAACTGGACTATCATGAAGGATGCTGAATGGCTGCAGATTTTAATGCATTCCAACTCCTACCTGTCTGGAGAGAATTTTAGCCAGCAGACTGGCATTAGATCCCATTGCCATCTCCCTGTAGTTGCTTAATTAGGAGCTTGAATACAAGACCCCCTGTACATGCATTGTGTTCCCAACTTGAAGGCAGCTGGCACTGCTCATTTGTTCTGGCAAGACTGAAACAGCGCTCTGCTACCTGCTGCCCCCAGATCCTTCTCTACTCAAGCCTATGACCACCACAAATAACAGTGTTTTTTTCTTCACCATTCAACCTGTTTTTGTCCTTGCTCCTGTTTCCCCACCCTATGCTTATAATGCCCCCAGCTGCCTCTGTCTCTTCCTTCAAGGGGAGCAAATTGGCAGTGAATTTATATTCTCCTCTTTCATGCTACTTGGATACTGGGGAGGTACCCAGAGGTGCAGTCCTCCTGCTTCCAGATGTGGCACATCCAGGAGAAACTTAGATCTATATTCCAGAAAATGCCTGTCTTACTGCCAGTTTCGAACATGCTCAGCACAGCTAGGATTTCCTGGGCATTTAGATGGTAAAATCAAAGATATCTCAAATGAGCATATCAAACTGAATTTTTTAGAGAGACTTATAAGTTAGATGAATTCTAATGTACTTTTACAGGAACATGGAGAGATATGGAGCAGAAGTCACTATATTAAGCACATATTAACTTGGAGGGTAAAAAAAAAAGGTCTTTAGAAATTTTTCATGGGTAAAAAGTCCATGGTTTTTCCTTACCCTCAGCTACAAATTTCTGGATGAAATTTTCTTGCTGTGCCTTTCTGTAGCTCTGAGGCAGACATCCAGCACATGAAATTTTATTCAAATGTATGTATATTTGAAAATGTAGAAGCATCTGAAAACAAGGTTTATAATGAAAAATGTCAATCAACTTTAGTAATCAGCAATGCCGGATGTACTGCCTCTATGAAGAATATATAAAAGTGCTGGAATGTGTAAGCACACATCCGTTCCAGCTGCTAGCATTCTTTAGTAATGAGTCTTGCCAATAGGACAGCTTTTTTGAGGGTAGCACATAAGCAGCAGCCTGTTGAAATTAGATCTATATGTGTTCCCTGAACAGCAGTTTACAGAGCCACTTTGTTGTATCTGTCCTGCAGTAGAAACTCCTAGATGCCTTTATTTTCATAAGGCAACATGATGTGATTTTGTCTTGTGCTCAGGAGTCCACACCTGAAAAACTTTCCAGTGCAGTCGTGGGTAAGCAAATAAATGCCACTTCATAGGAAGAGCGTAGTAATAGAGGTGGATTATACAAAGTTAGACTCAAAATCAATATAGTATGGAGCTTGCAACACTGAGGCCTCAAACAAATGAAGTTAGGACAGAGGAGATTGGACCACTGAATATGAAGATTTGTGACTACACATTAATTATTAGTGTACTAATTTCCCCTACTACTTTTGTCATGGCAGGTAGCTGCTGAATCAAATTATCAAGCAAAGGAAATAAAAGTGAAAGTCAATAGGGGAGAGTATCTGCAGATCAACTGAACAAAGAATCAATGATATAATAAATGATAATAATCAGCTCTCCCCTTATAAAGGAGGTAACGCCAGCCCTCAGTGTGCAACCCTTGGGAAGAACAGTCTGTGCAACAACTTCTGAAGATAAAAAAAATGCTAAGATCATCTGATATGTTCTTCAGATATCAGTTTGCAACTACAAATACTGAAATACATTACTGTTGCAGAATTAAGGTTATTTGAATGTTCTAATTGTGCATTTTTGTATCTTGACAACTGTGGATTTTTGGTGTAAGTTAAAACTTGATAAGAAGTGTTCTGAGTGTTCTACTGCTTGTTTTGGAGCTATTAGAGTTTCCTTACAAATGTTTGTGCCTCAAATTGCTGATATGTACTGGTCAGCCTTAATTCTGGCTCCAGATTCTTTCTTGCTGGGAAACATTATAGTTATCTGAAAGGTGACACTTCAAAATCTCAAGTCTTGTTGATGGCTGTAGTGTCACCATTGCATGTTGGAGACCGCCAATGCCTGGAACAGGTAGTTTTTCTAATAGAGCACCAGAAATAAGAGCCATTGTTTGCATGGAGCAGCAGCAGGCCTGCATGATGGAAATAAACAGTACCATGTATCAACACTGTAAGTACAAATTAGATCTGCCCCTAATAACCTTACCTTTTATCTTCGTTATGAGTATTAATTCTTTGCCGACAGGGCAGGTACAATATTGTGAGAAACTACCTAATTTATCTAAAAACTGTTGATGCTTAAGGAGAGGCTCATGCTGATGCAGGAATGCTGGGTTTCCCCTCTTTGTGTTGCACAGTTTACCTGCTCTCTGCACTTCAGTGATATTCCTAAATAGGACATAGGCACTGGAGGCAGCAGCAGGTGGAGAAGGGAGGTCAGGCATGAGAGGTGGACAAGGCCTGCACACCAGGTTTCACAGGTAGCTTATACATTGTGTTCCATGCTGCCTGAAAGTGACCCTTTCTTCTTCAGGTTTGACTTTTTTACTCTTTCCCTGTCTACCTTTCCTTGCTTTCTTTCCTTTTCCCTGCTTTCTTCTCTTTTAGTCTCTTTTAGTCTTGTTTACACAGTCGTAGCCTCTCTGCTTTCTCCCCTGTCCCATTCAGTGCAGTGATTCTGTTATAATCTCAATCCTCTCCTCCCCTCAAGGACATTGCTTACTCACTCAATTTTGCATATAAACTGACTTTAATTTCTCTCTGTTTTTGCTTCCTGTTATAATTCCTTGTCCTATTTTTTTCATATGCCTTTCCCAGTTTCCCCATTGTATTCAAACAGTTCTCCCCCTCCATTGACTCATAGTCTTCACTTTGACACATACTGTCTCCACTATTAGAGATCACCGTGGCTACTTTAATTCAGGATGGTTCCACAGCGATTTGATTGTAGCACAGCATCATATATTTGTTTATTCGACTTCTGGTTCCTCTCTAGGGAAAACTTTATGACTCATAACTTAATTGCTTTGCTGTCTGATTTGGTTCACTTGGTTCCCAACCACTTACCAAAGACAGCTACCTTTTCATTACTGCTTTTGACACCTTTCATTTTTTATGCACAGTGTTTGTCCAAAAGAGCAACAACAGCTCTTTTAGCAATAGATTGAATTGATCAAAAATGACTCAGTTTTTAAGACTTGCATTACTTCCCTGAAAGGTTTTTACAGCACTGAGAAATGCTTAGCTAATGCCTAGTCACCTCAAATATTTAACTGAAACAAAAAGTGTCATGGGAGTAAATCACAACAACCTTGTGGAAGTGCCCCAGGTGCTTCTCACACTCTTGTCAAACACTAGCTGACGCTTCCTGCCTCCCCCAATGAATATAGTCTTCCTTGAAATACTCATTAGGGCATTCTGGGGGTTTTACAGTTTAACAAGGGAAACTGCGTAATCTTGGCAGAGCTTTTTTTTTATATTTGAAAGAATAAATCCACCTTTAAGTGAAAACTAAGCTTCTGAGATCAGGTTAACCTTAGTAAGCAAGGAACAGAGAATTAATTATAAGAACAAGTGAACTTTTGAGAATGCATTTAGGGCAGTTTTGACAACTCTGAAGGAATGAGGAAGATGAGTAGGAATGGAAGTATTTTAAAGGGAAAGGGTATCAAATCAACAGGACTAATAACACTGAAAGAAAAGTGCCTGGATGATTGTCGCAGGCCGCTTGACCGCC
>VZTJ01002458.1:33401-68934 GCA_013397795.1 Orthonyx spaldingii | reverse complement strand
TTGTAGATTGCCAGGGAATTTGCGGTCCTCTGATGCTGGCTACGATTGCTGTGGAAGGTGTCAGAGGCCACTCAGGGGGCCATTCCTGCTGGGATATGATGGAAACATCTGCACCAGTGTCGACTAAACCTGTAAAAGACTTGGATTCTATTTGACAAGTGAGCAATGGTTCCTGTACCCCTATGACTTTTCACCAAAATATTTGTGGGATGCCTGTGCTCCCAGATTCTCCTGCATTTCGTTGTTGCTGTAAAATTGGTGCTGAACAGGGAGTTACTGGCAGTGGTTTTAGCTGTGCCAATTGGCTTCCTTGTGTCACTGTGCAGGGAGGATTAGGTTTCCAAGCCATGATTTTAATTTCCCCTTTATAATAGGCATCAATGATTCCTGGTAATATAAATAGTCCTGTGTGGGTGGTAGAGGAGCGTCCCAGGAGTAAGGCATGCGTTTGAAATGGCAGTGGCCTGCACACAGCGGTAGGCAGGAGATGAACAGAGGTATCATTCAGGGTTGTGGTAGTGCTGATAGCCAGGGCCAGGCCGGCACTCCCGGGAGTACCCATTGCAAGGTTTGTGTTTGCACTGGTGTTTCATTGAATGTGGTCCTGTTGGGTTGGGGGGCACTGGACCCCGCGCCCCCTTTCGAATTTCCTGGATCTGGGAGAGGGTTGCCATCTTTGTCATATTTAGACCGGCATTGACTGCTCCAGTGAAGTCCTTTGCGGCAGCGAGGACAAGGTTTACTAGGCTTTTTATTGCCCTTTTGTCCTTTTGGGACATTATTTTCTGATTGTGTCCCTGTTCTCTGCATCCAAAGCACTTAACAGCTGCCCTGGCCACTTGCAGCTGCTGGGCTATTACAGTAGCAATTAGTTCTGCTTTAAACCGTTCTGAGCCAATATTAGCACATGCCTTGATATAATCAGGAAGTTCAACATCAGCACAATTACGTATCAGGTCTAGGGCTTTTTTACAGTCATTGTTAGCATTTTCATAAGCAAGAGATTTTAAGAGAGCATCAGCTGCTTCCTGCATATCAATTTGCCGCCTAACAGCTGATTGTAACTGATCAATGAAGGTAATATATGGTTCCTGAGGCTCCTGCCTCACAGCAGCAAAACCAGACTCCAACTTTTTTGAGTCAGGTACTTTTTGTAGTGCCCGCATAGTAGTAACAGTAGATTGCTCCCACACTTGTGGTAGTCTCAATTGTGCCTGAGCAGTAGCATGCACTTCTGTGCCCAAGAGCTGTGAAGCAATGATATTAATGGGAGGTTGTTGATTGCCATTATTCAGTGCCTGAACTTGAGCCAAATCTACAAATTCTGTCCACCAGATAGAGTACTGTCCTCCTGTCAAAAATTGTCTTAAAAAGCGATTTCCAATCCACCGGTAACATAGTATGTGCTTCCGCAATTGAATCCAAAAAATTCAAAGTAAAGGAAGAATATAAACCGTTCTCTTTTACTGATTTCCTCAGTTCCTTTACTATCTCATATGACAATTCAAGTTCGTGATGTGGGTTTTGATGATGATATACAACAGGCATTGCTTGAAAAAACTCAATATCACCCTCCTCCAATGCTCTCCTTCAGCATTTCTATACAAACCTTTCTGGCTCAGGTTCCATAGGTGGTATTGTGTCCTCATCATAGTCTCTAGAGGAATAGAACGTGGTATAAGATGGTGGTCTAATATGTGAAATATTTGCTGTAGCCTTTTTGCATGCTGTTTGTAGTATTTCTTCTGCGCTTGGAGCAGCTGCTGCCATAGCACGTACTGGGGCTAAAGGAGGATATAAATCTGATTCTTCTATTGAGCCAGGATCAAAAGGGATCTCTTTCTCCAGATCATTCTCCTCAGGTGATGTTTCATTAACAAAAACAACAGTATCTGACGGCAATGCAGGCGGAGCATCTGCAAGGATGTGATCCATTTCCTTAAACGGTTGCAAAGCCGATTATACCACGTGCCAAGTGATAATATCATCAGGGTGGACATCATGATGAGTAATTTGGCGAGTTTGTAAACATTCACTGACCTTTTGCCAGTGAGTAAGTTCATAAGAACTATCTGATGGGTACCAGGGACAAAACTGTTTGACCCATATAAGCAGCTGTACGAGCTTTTGGGGTTGGAGTTTATAGCCTTGCTCCCTGGTAATACACAACAGACAGTCTTTATGCAGTTTTTGGGATTTTGTTGCAGTTTGTCCCATTATAAGAAATGCTTCCCGACCACTTCCAAAGGCTAACCTGTTCTATAGCCGCAATGAAAGGAAGTCCTTCATGATCAGCTGAACACCCCCACAGCCGGTTCAGTCAGGGTACGCCACTGGACTGGATCACGTCAGTTGAAGTCCCTGTTAATCGGGTGCCATTTGTGCCGTATGAATGAGAGACACAGGCCAAAGAGCAAGTGTATCTGCTTTACTAAGAAGTTAAGACAGTATTTATACATTTTAGTGTGAGAAAACAGGGTGAGAAGCTGTGTTTCAGCACTTTGCTCAAAACCAGTTGCAGGCCGTAATAAATCCATTGGTTCGACAGGTTGTTAGTTTCTTTATCAGGGCCAGGCTGGCAGCACAGGATGCCTTTCCTGTTTTCAGGTTCTTGTGTGATAAGCGTCCTTCTTTGCTCCATTCTTTGCTGCTCCAGCCATTCGTAACGGTGGCTTCCTGTGCAACTTCATATCCTGTGCATTCCCACACTTAACAGCTCTTTTTCCTCTCAGTTCATGGACACAGGCTTCCAGCTTAAAGGTGGGTACACCATCCTACTTCCTCATGTCCTCCCCTGGTCATGAAGAAAGAACCAGAGTTTGCCATCTGACCTCCACCTAAGGGCTTCCCTTCCCTCCGACCTGGGCAGGAGAGAATTGATCTCTTGGGTTGCCCCTAAATGCTGGGCTGCTGGCTCATAGGGATGTGAAAGTATGCAGAGTTTCTTCTACATTTCAGATCAGAAGAATTCCACCTTTACAGCTGATGTATCCATTTGCAAGTAATACAATGATATGAAGCTGCTGGGATATGATGCAGGGGCTCTTTAAACCACCTTTCTCCACATGGCCATTGTGCAAGGGACATCCTCTGAATCTTTACAGACCTCATCACTTTTTAGATTACTATAGATGACTTCCAGCACTGTTAATTCTCTCAAATACTGGATAAGTTCATCTGCAGTGGTCCACTTTTCTGGGGAGTTTATTCCCAAGAACTGTGTCTCCTGTGTAGTTCCCTTTATTTTGTTTTATGGCAAGACCAGCTTTCAGAAGGATTTGGATTTTATTTTCTTTCCTTTTTCAAAAACTTCTGCTGTATTGTCCCAACAATTATGTCACTGTGGCAGGATGTCTCCCCCTCTCCCCACCAAAAGGGTGACAAGCACAAATGGGACAGATCACCCAGAGGAGCAAAGGCCCTGCAGGGGTTATCTCCTGGTGCCAGAAGTCTGCCCAGAATCCTGAAGAGCAGATGTGGGGAGAGATAAAAAGAAATATTGGTGACAAAAGGCCCGTTTTTACACTATAAAAGTCCTACAAAATTTCACAAAGTCAGAATTCTCTTGTACATCCTCTGGGAATGTATTAGAGGACTTCTCCCCGAAGCTAGACGCATCTTCGTGGTTACTTTTCCAGGAACTGAGTGAAAGGATTCTTATGTGTGCTCCTTCAACAATTGAATGGTAAGATACATTGAAACCTAAGAGATACTATTTTTTCTTTCGCTACCTGTAAAATTTGGTACCTTTATCGTGCACTGTATATTTAACTATTAATAATTTTCTTTTCCCTGTGTAGTAATATTCTTAGTCTCTTCTCTGTTAAATTTGTGTCTATTGAATAAATAATTCATTCTATAATAGACCAAATCAACTATTATTAAAAGAACTTGTGGAAGAGAGTGAGTTTTCGAGTGCAGACCACCTCAAATAACTTGCTATCTACTGTCAAAGGCCTAGGCAGAGGTAGCGACTTATTTAAACCCTATAACATCCATTCATAACAATCACCAAGACTTTGCAGGTGTTCTGGAACTGCACCCTGTACCATCTGGATCAGTCCATGGAAAATAGTGGGGCTTCCCTAAAAGATCTTCCTTAAATGAATATCTTGCCCTCACACTTGAGAGGAGCTGTCACAGAGGCTGCAAATTGCTCCTTCTTTTCCAATTCCTCTTCCAATTCCCAGTCTCTAGCAAGGGATCTCAGATGTTGGACTTCATGACCTTCTAACTGCTGACTGTTGGCTCCATTATCCCAGCATCGAAGAAATCCACTCACCTGGCTGGCAGCTGTAATCTTTTCACAAGTCTCAAAGTTCTGATGAGGTCAGGGACTGAGTAACTTGGGTTTCCTGCTTGATTTGCCTCACTCCTTTCAATTTCTGTGTTGAAGGACCTGCTTCTTCATCTAACCCCTCCTCTCCAATGTCTTCTTCCTCTTCCTCTTCCTCCTCCTCCTCCTCCTCTTCCTCTTCCTCCCTTACTAATCGATGGTATGGGCCTGAAACTCACCTTGTCCATTTTTTTTTTCACTACTGAAGTAATTGCTTTAGTTACTGTAGTTTGAGTTCCTGTCTCAGCTATGGTGTCCTCAAATGCAGTTTGGGTTCCTGCCAAAACTACAGTCCTCTGAGAGTACTGAACTGTGGCTCAGTAGGCACAGGCCAGGCCCCAGCACAGGGTGAGAAGCTGCTGGTTTTCATTGGGGTAGGCAAGACACCTTTCTATCAGTTGATGGGCCAGTTTGTCAGGGTTGATCATCTGTTCAGGTGTAAAGCCCCAGAAAATGGGAGGTGATAACTGCCCTAGAAACCTGCCCAAATCCTTCCATCCAACCTTCCACCCAGAAACTGGATGCCTCAGGGCAGATTTCTATATCTCCTCACCAAAATTTTTTTCTTTTACATCAACATGGCACCAGATTCCACAAACTCCATAGTGAACCAACAGTATTAGTTAATATTATTAACAGCATTAAATAGCTTACATAAGGATGAGCAAAGACTGTAGGAGACTGCATTATAAAAGCATTCACATCAATCTCGGGCAGGGAGAAGGTGGTATATTCCTTCACCATCCACAGAAGATAGCTCCCCCAGCATAAAAAGGCCATCAGTGTGAAGGCAAAGAACAGAGCCACTGTTTGCACTATGTTCTCAAATTCAGCAAAATAGAGATAAGCAGTGCAGCTGACAAACTCCATGTGCTACACAGGAGCTTGCTACTCAATAACTACTACTTATAAATATGTATATTTTTATATTACTGCTTTTGTCTCATGCCACACATTGGTGCCAAAAAGACTGTAGTGGGTTGATCTTGGCCACTTCCTGAAAAGCAGGGCTTCAGTACACAATCTGGAGTGATTGATCCAGAAGGCAAACATGGTAGAATAATGAATGCCTCCCTTTCCTCCTCTCTCTCTTAGCTTTTATATCTGAGCTGTCATATTGTATGGATTATACCTTTGGTTTATTTGTTAAATAAAAATACGGTCAGCTATTTTGGCCTAGTTGTGTCCCCTCCCAGGATCTTGCCCATTCCCAGCCCCTTGACAGGAGGGAGAAATAGCGCTGATGCTGTGCCGGTGCTGCTCAGCAGCAGCAAAAACACTGATGTATTATCAGTACCTTTCCAGATACCAATGCAAAGCACAGCACTGTGAGGTCTGCTAAGGAAAAATGAACTCTATCTCAGTCAGACCCAATACAGCACAATACAGCAAGAGTGAGAGTGTGGAGTCCTGAAAAGATGCAAATGAACATCAGCCATGGATTAGCATGAAAATCTACATGTTTAGACATGAAAGGGCTTAAGAACACAAAGGAGGAACAGAGATAGGACATGACTGACTTTACTGCTCTGAAAAGGATTTGTTTCCAAGCCTGGGAAATGCTGACACAGTTTAATAGTAAATAAAAAAAAGAGCATCCTTTAAGCCTAGCACTGTATATTGCTTGGCAAAGAGGAGTTACAGTCTGAGTGACGTCTCTAATGGCACAGCAGACTAATTTACGATCCCTGTATAGACCAAATTGAAGCCCAGACATAAGAATGCTGCAACATACATCATAGTCTGCAATTCTTTTAAAATTGCATATTCACAGCCCACCAATTCAGCATTTTCTTTTTTTTTTTCCATCCTGGAGCAATATGAACAATTAAAAATAATTTTTCACTTGATCAATTAAGTAAGTAGGAGGTTTCGTAATGTTCCTTGCAAGCAGTTGTAAGGACCGGATAGTAAAAATAATGCCTCAAAAAGTGCTTCATCATTATTGTAATCTCTTTGAACACCTGAATAGGAAGAGCAGCCCACCTTGAGGACCATAAAAAGGAAGGCAAAACCTGTGCAAAACTAGGGAGGAGGAAGAGAATGACAGAAACTCTGGCCTTCCCCCTCCACCACTGCCTCCCAAGCTTTTTCACAGCTGCTAAAACAACCTAAAGCCTCCAAAAGCTGAAACACCACCAAGCCTTGGATGCTGCTAGCCTGGGGAAAACAGCAACCTACTGTGACACACACGTGACTTACGGAAACCCTCTGTTCTTGCATCTTCTGGTGTGAGCAACAAGAGTGGACCAAAGTCAGCTGCAGGGACCACGTGTTGCACCTACTTTTCAGAAGGTAAGTGACTGCATTTCAGTTAATCTGCTAACCCTCATGACTGGAAAAGCAGATAAGCTACTCCAAGTAGCAGAGAAGAAAAGAAAAGGCAAAAACTGCTTTGTTCCCCAACCCGCTCAGCAAAAAGATAACAAGTATGGTTGGTAAACTATTCTATGCTTGTAAAGTAATTTTAGCTTTTTTCCAACTTTTCTCTACTTTCCCCTTTCACTCTTTGCCTCTTCTACAGTTAATGAAGTGAAAAATCTTTTTTTTTTTTTTTGTATCAACCTATAACTCCTTTTGAGTTTTAACTTTGTTTTGGGTAATATTCGAACCTGAAGTTCGTTCTGCAATTCACAGAGATGAATGCTCCTCCATAATTAAGTGGATTGTAACATTTAATTTGGCATCACAGAACAGGAATCCCTAAAAACTAGAGTGCTTATTCTAAAAAATAGACAAATTGCTAATTCTTATGATTGATCATTTTGTGTTAGAGAAACAAAGCAGGATACCCTTCTGACTTCTTTTTTGGTTTTTTTGTAAGCAAAGTACACATTGTAGCTGTTTGCTTTTTTATGTAATTAATGCAAGGTGCCCCTCAAAAGTGAGGCATATTACTATGGTTAAGTGTTTAAAATAAGGTGCTCCTGAGGCGTAAGGAGTGGGACATTGGAAAATAATTTAAACAAGGTGCCCCTCAGGAAAGATCACCCATGTGTATGTGTTTTTCATGAAATATATACAAGGTGCCTTTCTAGGGTGAAGGAGTGAAATTTGAAAATTAGCTGTAATTTATACAAGGTATCCTCTGGAAACAATCACTTCACCTTTGTGATATAACTTTGTAAAATGTTCTTCTGGAGAGAAGGAGTTAATTTAGAAATTACACAAGGTACCCTCCAGAAAAATCTACCACACTGTTGTGGTAACATGAAACATAATGCACAGGTTCTGGTCAATTTGTCAGATGAATTTGGTGCCAAACCTTCTCCTCTATGAATGGGGTGGGCACAAAATTACTGGTGTAATAGCCAAACAATTGTTGATCTAATCTCTACCCTGTATGCAGGGGCAAAATTCAAAAAAAGTAAAGGAAAACATATAGTTTGTTCTGTCTTAGGTGCTGTTGTGTTAGCTGCAGTTGAACACAAAGAACACCAACAAAAAGCTGATATAGAAATTATTGCTTCCTTACAAGATTTGGCTAAAGTGTTGCAACTGCAACTAGAGGAAGAAAAGGCTAACACCTACCTCCTCCAAGAAGAGATAAGAAATCAGAGGGCCACCACCCATGTGCTCTGAGAGGACGTGCATGCGAGATTAGCAAGCGAAGCAAGAAAAGGAGTTAGAGTTGGAGCTTTCTAAAGAAACACATCCCCTCTCTGACTTAGAATATTTGCGTTATCAGTCAGAGAAGCTGCCAGTCTTGCTTTATCCCTTAAATAAAAAAGAATACATATATGAGGGCTCGGATGATGACACACCTTACACAACCATGAAAGAAATCCCATATATAGCTACTGAATTGGTTAAATTAAAAAAGGAATATAGCCAAACCCCTAAAGAATCTGAGACTGGGTATGTTTGGAGAGTCTTTCTTAGTGGGACCAAATTCTGTTATCAGAAAAAGAGACAGAAGGGGGATGGCCCATATCTGGGGAGCAGGGGATGACCCATATCTCTTACCCAAAGAGCAGCTTTTTGGGCTGATGGACTCAACCCCCTGGAGAGAGGAGATCCCCTGGCTGTAGTGGAAAACATTAATCAGATCATAGAAAATGTGTAAAAGCTGCTTGTTTACAAATGATGCATGACAGAGAGTTAACACCACAATATGAATCCTGTATGATGACGCCTGTAGACCCTGAAAGAATGATACCTCTTATCAGAGGCCTCACTGAAGCTATGAAAACCATAGGCATCCAGCTAAAAGGACAACTAGAAAGCTCATGAAAGGGGAAGGAGCTGTAGTCACCTTGGAGACAGCTATTACCCCAACTGAACTGAGACAAAAGTAAAATTTGGACCTGGGGGTAGTTGGCACAAGAATTAACTAATTATGGAAGAAAATATGGCCCAATACCTTCAAATACAACGTATTTTAAATCAATTCAGCACACAGAGTGCAAAACAAGTATGCCTCCAGTAAGACTCCGAAAGGTAATGTGCTCCCCTGAGCAAGGAAGACAAACTAACACAGGGGAAGAACACAAGAAAAAAAGGAATACCCTGTGGAATGTGGGCTTACAAAAAGGGATCCCAAAAACCCTAATGGACGGCCAACCCACTAATAAATTAGAGATATTAATTCGAGAATGGCCAGCAAAGGACGGATCATTAAAAGCTATTCCTGCTACAGCCCCTTCCTTCAAGCAATCACAGAAAGGGGATGTGACAGGAAACTCCTATCTTCATTCCCAGTAGGTAAGCCGGGGGACAAAGGGTGGATTTACATCAGATGGCTTACCAAAAACACTCCAGAGGAGATTTATTAATAATCTGTCCTATTGGTCTCCACAAATCCCTGTAACTTTTCTAGTAGATACTGGTGCTCAAGTGTCTGCCTTTAAAATTGAAGACGCCTCTTGATGTGTAATCACTCCCTCACATAAATGTATATTTGTTATGGATAATTTTGGAAACACATAACCTCAGACATCAGCAAAGGTAAGATGCTGGTTATCAAGAGAGGAGAAAGCAGTCGAAACCCTAATGGTTTTGGGTAAATTTCCCACAGATTTATTTGGGCTAGACCTCCTAAAGGGAAGGTCTTGGACTGATGAAGAAGGAAAAACATGGGCTTTTGGGAAGGAAACCAAACATCTGTGTTTAAGTTCTGCCCCTGCTCTTCCCCCCTCCTTGGTAACTAATGTCAAACCTTACACCTTACCCTTGAGAGCCAGTGAAGGAATAACTCCAGTTATTGGAGATTTGAAAGAAAAAGGAATAGTGATTGCAACACATTCCCCTTACAATGTTCCTGTGTGGCCAGTCCACAAACCTATTGACAGTTAGAGACTTACGGTGAACTACTGATGTCTTAACTCAAATTCGGAGCCTCTGACCACAGCAGTCCCAAATATTGCTGAGCTGATAGCTACTATACAAGAACAGGCTCATCAAGTTATGGCCACTATAGATGTCAAGGACACATTTTTTATGGTTCCACTGCAGTAAAGGATCAGGAGAATTTTGCTTTCAGGTGGGAGGGCCAGCAATACACTTTCATCCACCTCCCACTGTTGCCTTTTTCTCAACCTGGAAATGAAACTTGAGATAGTTTTTAGTATAAGAGGTAATATAAAGGTGGATCTTTATTTGGAGGCCTCCAGGGGCAGTTATGGAAAAGTGTCCACAAACCCCACCCCCCCACAGGGGTACATACAGTTTTATAGGTTTTAGGAAATTAGCATAATTGATAAAAAGCACCAATTAGAAGGACAAGTGGTGATGCAATTCCCCCCCAGGTCAAGCCCCTTCTCTGGAGTCCCCCCCTTGGTACTAGTTGTACTTTGTTTATGAAAAATGTGTCTCGAAGAGCTGTTTTCAACCTTGATAGCCAGGGAGAACCAAGATAGGATAGGGGCCCTGGAATTTGTTTTGTCTTCCTGCCTAGGAAAATGCTGAAGCTAAGCTACAATAGGAAGCTACAAAGCTACAAATATATGTGTAAAGGATATAGAGAATATATAAAACAAAAAAGGAAAAAACCAAAACGGCAACACCACAAGGATTTAAACACTCACCCACTCTGGCACATCATGTACTGGCACAAGAATTGTCACTCATTCCTCCAACACCAAGAGAAAAAGTATACCAATCCATTGATGACATTTAGGTAGCAGAAGATGAAATTTCACATGTACAATCAACACAAACAGACATTATTAAGCATCTAGAGGCCCAGAACTTACATATTCCTCCTGAAAAGTACTGCCCCCTTCACAAGAAGCAAAATTCCAGGGAATCTGGTGGAAAGGTGGAATGGTCTGTATTCCCCCAGACACCCTCATCCACCTAGACCAAATTAAAATGCCAGAGACTAAGAAAGACCTGCAGCATGCTTTAGGCCTGCTGATTTTTTAGAGGAAACACATTCCTGATTTTTCAATAATTACAAGGCCCTTATATGATTTGCTATGGAAAAAGGCAAAGTGGGATTGGACCCCCGTCCATGGTGAGGCCTTACAACTCCTAATTTTTGAAGCCAATACATACTAATCACTAGGCCCTATACACCCTACTGATCAAACTGACTGGGAATTTGCAAGCTCTGGACTGTGGGGACTGTTAGGCCCACAAAGCAAGGAACTCAGGGAACCCATGGGGTGGGATAACCCCTGAGATACCTCCCAAGTTATGGGGAGAAATAACTTCCTCCCAGAATGCTTCATTCTATTATGTTAATGTACCCCAGTTCTTCCATTCTGGTTGGCCCCTGCCTTCACCTAGAAGGCACCTCCTTCCCCATTTCCCCATTGGCCCCCTAACCTCAGTCCCACCTATGCCCTGCCCCCAGGTCCTCGAGCCATTGGCCCTTGACCTTTCCCAACTCCCACATAAAACCCCTGGGCATTCTCCCCAGCCCTCTCTTTTGGGCTGGGATCCCTTCATGCGTGGGCTTTGAAAATAAAGCTCCCATGTGGAATCTCTCAACAAAATAACCTTCCTGCCTCTTTTATCATTGCTCCAACAAGAGAAGATAGCCTGCCATCGCTGGTCCTGGAGGGTGCTTGTTCTGCCCTGAATCCCAAAGCCAAGAGGGTCTCTAGCCAGTTACCTACTGCGGACTGCCACTTTGCCCTGGACTTGCTAGCTGCAAGTCCAGTGCAGCAAAGCCGAGCCTGGCCGTGGTGTGGGCTGAACACCAGAAAGCCAGGCATCCTAGCACACCTCCAAAACAGACTGTGACACTGGACTGTACATACACTTATGGCAGAAAGCAAGCTCTGGACTCTACATACAGTCTGTACATACAGACCCACAGGATTTTACTCATGCAGCTTTAAAGATGCAGAAAAACAATATTCTAGGAAAAGCAATACCTGGCAAAAGTTTATTCGTGGTTAATACTGCTTTTCAGGAAGCAGAGAAGACTATCCACCAACAATCACTGATTGTAAGAGGACCTTTTCAAGTCACCAAATCAGTTTTGGTAGGAACACCACCCCCTGATGGGGTGGCTGAACAAGCCTCTGTTCAAAAATGGTACACTCAAATGGAACATTGAACAACTGCTTCAAGCCTTCAGAGAAGAATAAAGTGCTTCAATTAGTGAATAAAAGACTGATTGCAGGTCAGGAGATTGTTAATGGCTAATAGTTTTGAAGCAAATTACCAATTAACCTCTACCTAGAATCTAAGATACAGGTCTCCATTTACAATAAAGTTGGCATTAAGGGATTTAATGGCTTTACACTTTAACAACTTTCAGCTAAGGTTTATAGAAAGCCCATCATCCATCTTAAGGGGTTGTGATGAGCATTTTTGTAATGCTAAATATTAGGTTCATAGGTTATATGAAACAAATCCAAAACAATATTCATGATGTTTGTAAACTCACACTATATTCACAGATAAGGCAGCATTTGCATGCATTGAGTTTAGCAAAACTTACATTGAATTTTTGTCTGGTTGAAATTTTGTCTTACTGGTTAGTAAGTTGATAATTTTATAATGCTTTGACTACCAAAATTAATCAGTACATTTAGATATTATAACAGGTTCTCTTCCTGTATGTTATATGCAATTCCAACCTTTTGAGATTACACTTTTTACTCGTGGCCTTACGGTATTCTTGTATGCAGAGAGACTGCCCAGCAATAGCATCTACAAGCAAAAATCAAAAACGTACATCAGTGAAGAACATTAAAAATTTTGGCTCTCACTTGTATTTAGGTAGGTTCCTAAACAGATATTATTCTGTTCCTTACATCCTCTCCCAAAAAACTGAGGTGTTGCAAACAGAAATACCAAATTTTGGGAAATGTAGATCTACAAATAGAAAGAGTGGACATTTAAAGCCAGTTTCTACTCCATGATATTGGCTTTTGGTCCTACATGAGAGAGGTTGTAGAGTGTCCATCCTTGGAGATTTTCAAAACCAAACTGAACACAGCCCTTTATAACCTGCCTCAGTGGACCATATATGAACATGTAAACTCCAGAGCCACGATCCAGCCTTAGTGATTCTGTGACTATTGCCCAGGTTCCATACTAAGGAGGCTGCCCAGTGATGCTTAGCAGGTCTGTGAGAGATAAGGAAAAAAGTTAGTGGTAAAGCGAGTGGTGTCACATGAAGTTAAAAATTCACAAAAAGTTTACAGTAAGTATAAGATAGTTTTTAAATCATGGCAGTAGGGTGCCAGAGCAATGGAGCAACGAGGAGTTCCCAGGAAATACCCAAAATATCAGGAGTGAATACTCAAGAGTTCCTCTATGCCTCATTCACGGTGGATTTTAACATTCACATTTTAATTCAGACTTTAATCCTTTCCTAAAAAAGTAAAGGAAGAACTCTTCAAATAACAAACAACAATTTTTTTGCCATAGCAAAGCAACCCAGTGATTACAGCAAAGACTCAGTTCCAGAATGGCCTAAAGAGAAAAAAAGATTAAATTTTCAAGTGTTCATAGTTGCAATGACTTATTGATAGCAAGTTTAAAGAGCATCATAACCCTATCAAAGTAAAACTTGCTGAGAGAGAGACTTATTTCTGTGCTGGGAGCAAAGGTTTATCTCAGAAATCATAAATACAGAAGAAAGCTGAGTGCACTGCAAAGCTGGTCCTCCTCCAAATAACAAAGATTTTATTTGTGGAAAACTTCCCTTTGTTGTACACTAGATGTCAGGGTTGCACTGAGTGGATGAGCCCATTCATTTCATACACATTTCTATGCGTCAGGCTGGATGCCATCAACACAACGAAGTAGTAAGCTTAGGAATTATTTTTGTGAAGCATCTGATGCCATCAACACAACGAAGTAGTAAGCTTAGGAATTATTTTTGTGAAGCATCTGATATTTACTAGGAGTGGTCTACACCAACATCTTCTCTCCTCCACTTGACAATATTTTATTTCAGCCAAAAGCCCCAGGCTTTGGAAGAGGGAAGAAACATTCTGAGATAGCTTTCCAATACCAGTGAGTGTCTGGCAGCTTTCTTCACCTTCTCCAGCTCCAGGAAAAAAAATAAACCAAAAAATGCTTTAAACCACTTGGGTGAACAGTTGCTTTCTAGAGGAGACTCTATTAGACAGCAGTTCAGCACAGCATGGATTTAGCTGGAGAAAAGTGAGTGCAAAGGAACCTGATCAGAACTCCATTAAATTTTAGAAGCCATAGGCACTCCCCATGATACAATAAGCTGAGTGGTGCAGCTGACACTCCTGGAGGACGGGATGCCACCCAGAGGGACCTGGAGAAGCTCGAGACATGGGCTTATGTGAACCTCATGACATTCAACAAGACCAAGTGTAAGGTGCTCCACCTGGGTCAAGGCAACCCCCTATATCAATACAGGCTGGGTGATGAACAGATCACAAGCAGCCCTGCTGAGAAGGAATAGGGGGTACTGGTAGATGAGCGGCTGGATATGCAGCCTAGGAAGCCAGCCATGTCCTAGGCTGCATCAAAAGCTGCTTGGCTAGCAGGTCAACAGGGGTGATTCTACCCTTCTGTTCTGCTCTGATAAGATCCCACCTGCAGTGCTGAGTCCAGATCTGGGGTTCCCAGCACAGGAAGAACACAGACATGTTAGAGCAGGTCCAGAGGATGGCCACAAAAATGTTCAGAGGGCTGGAGAACCTCTCCTATGAAGACAGGCTTAGAGAGCTGTGGTTGCTTGTCCTGGAGAAGAAAAAGCTCCAGGATGACATTTTAGCACCTTCCAGTATCTAAAGTAGACCTACAAGAAATCTGGAGAGGAACTTTCTACAAAGGCAATGTAGTGGTAAGACAAGGATGAATAGATTTAAACTGAGACAGAGTAGGTTCAGGTTGGATATTAGGAAGAAATTCTTTACTTTGAGGCACTGGAACAGTTTGTCCAGAGAGCCTGCGAATACTCCATCCCTGGAAGTGTTCAAGGCCAGCCTGGATGGGGCCCTGCCCATGTGGAAGATGTTCCTGCTCATGTCAGAGGGTTTGGAATGAGATGATATTTAAGGTCCCTTTCAAACCAAACCATTCTCTGATTCTGTGATGACACATCAGGTAGGTCATTTCATTACCCTGTGCCTTGTCTGCATAGCAATACATTCAAAATGACAACTTATCTCTGCCTCATGGCAAAGGAGACAGTGTAGACCAAGAGAGCAAAGACAAAAATCTCTCCCTTTGTAAGACGCTAGTGGCAGAAGAACGATAACACAACTAAGCTATTGATAATAATGAAAGAAAAAAAAAAAAGGTTTCTCTTTCAACCTCTGTAAGTGACCTAGTGCTGTCCAATTGCTGTCCACAGGCAGAACTCTGTTAGGCAAAATGTCCCATGGGGAAGAAATGACATAGACATAAATGTGTTTGAAAAGACAATGTAATTTTGCACATATACATATATATAGGGATACAATATATGCAGTCTACAGCCTATTTGTGTAAAACATTTTAGGGTATTCTACAAGCAAAATACAGTTCTTAGAAAATTCCTAGAGATAAATCACATTTCATAAGCAGGAGGCTTTAAAGTGCATTCTATTTAGCATTGGCAGTGACCCAGCCCTGCTGTTGGAGTCAGGTAGTTAAGGTCAATACCCCACACATGAAGCACAGAGTACAAAGGATGAAAATAACTGAAACATGATGACATCAGAGTACTTAGGCAGTGAAGATGTCTAGCAAAATATTGTAAAAAGGTGTGAGATCTTGAGGCGAGTGCACCTGGAATTGCAGTGGTCCTCTCTTAAGGGAGTGAAGAGCATCTGTAGCACTGGCAAAACACCTTGGCTTTTTTCATGTGACAACTAGCATTGATTTTAATGTTACTGTCACACAGCAATGGTACATACAGCAACTGCTGCAGTTTTAATGTTGGACATTATTACAAACTTGTGGTGTAT
This sequence comes from Orthonyx spaldingii, assembly GCA_013397795.1. Classification (NCBI taxonomy): domain Eukaryota; kingdom Metazoa; phylum Chordata; class Aves; order Passeriformes; family Orthonychidae; genus Orthonyx; species Orthonyx spaldingii. The sequence goes on along the minus strand of VZTJ01002458.1, from coordinate 53,259 downwards.
AACAATGCTAATTAACAGTGACACATTTTTAGAAATAGAAATAATAGAATTGGTAGGTGGCAGGGATACTTGTAACAAGACTACTTTAAAAAAGAGTGTTCAGCCAGGTTTTTGTACAAGAAATTTTGCTTCACAAACCTTGACACTCCTTGGAGGAGCCAAAATGGTTTGCAGTTCTCCATTTTTAGAAGGTTCTGATCCAAAGAATGTCAAAGCTACTGAGTTGTCATGGATTAAAAGAGCATTGCAACATACAATTTTAGGATGCGTAAATAACTAATTAACAATGGGGAGAAAAATAAAAATTCATAAATAAATTTAAAAGTGTGATAAAATGGCAGGATTCATAGTTAAAAAAGATTGTTGTTTCTTTCTCTTCAATATGCTTCTTCAGAAGATGTAATTTAGAAAAGTTGTTGGTGGAAGAAGAAAACAAGTGGGGAACAGAAATGAAGAAAAAGTGAAGAAGAAGTAGAAAAGAAGAAGAAGCAGCAGCTTACTTCAGTGTAGTTAGCAAATCCACCAATTCAGTGTTGGTTAGTGCAGAAAGATGCATATAGACAGAGGAAACCCTAACTCCAGAGAGGCAACCCTAAATCCACAACTCCACATGTGTATTTGAGCTAAACATTAATTAGGATTTTTTTATAGATAATTCTACAGGAACTACTGTTCAGTCCTCAAGGAGGTTCAAAAGTGAAAGTACAACTTTAAAATCTATTCAAAAAGCATAGAAGAGAAAACATGTTATTGTAAACATTTCTGGTATACCTGAAACTTGAACAGTATGCAGTGCTTGTTCTCACCTTTCAAAATGAGATTGAAACCAAGAAAGATATAGAGAAGAGCAGCAAGGAAAAGAAAAAGTAGAGTAGGTTTGCCTGTGAGAAAAGTAAAAAGAGGACTGCAAAGGGACAATTGAGGTAGTATGTAAACTACCGCAGGCTTGGGGAAAGAAGGCAGAGGGCTATTTGCTACTGTTTCTTAAAGTGCAAAATGTGGGGGCAAGAGGAACTTTTTCACAAGGGACATGTTCAACTGGGACACTGTGTACTGAAAGAATGCATGGGATCAAATTCAACTAAAATAATGCCATAAAAAACAATCAGTGTTATTTAACTTTCAACAGAATTTGAGCAAAGAACAATTTTAATATTGTGCTATATGTTCTTTTTCCAGTGAGTGAAGTGAGAGGACTCTTTGTACTCCAGCCTCCTACCTGCATCCTCCTGAATACCTATCATACTATGACAGGAGGACATTTATTCTCAGTACTGCTAGGCAAGAAAAATTTGCCCATGCTGTCTGAAACAGGAGTCACTATTTTACCTGTGGTAGGCAGAAGGTCACACTGAGAACGCCATAAGGAAGCAAACAATCTAGGAAAGCACTTGGCTTAATTTGACAGGAATTAAGTCACATAGAATTACTTCTTTTAAGGCAACAGACCAATATTTAAGTACAAAGTGAGCGTACGCTGCAATAATAACACTGCAATAATAAGGCTATTGGAAACTTTTCTAACAAAATGTCCATTATATTGTATAGTTAAGTCATACACTTGGTTTTAGTTAGAATTGCAGCTGCTGTCAATGTCGTGTGGCCTGTGCAATGATTCCACAATGCTCTCTGTCTGCCATTCCAGAAGAAGCTTCTTTATCTCTTTTGCTGTTTCCTATTCCAACTCAGGGAAATATGTTGAATTTTCTTAATTCTTCCCCTCTCGTCAAACACCTTACCTCTCACCAGATGTTCCTCCAATATCTTGTGTGAGGCAGGGAAATAGTCTCCTGCGTTGTAAGTAGGCCTCCTGAGGTGATGCAGTCCAGGTTTGATGGCTGGTGGTGATAAAGGAAGAACAATAATGGTTACCATGCCTAGCTTTTGTTCACTGGTGGAGAAGAAATGGATTCCTCAGAAGCTGTCTTCATCCCACTTCATCCCACAGCACAGCCTATCTGTGCAAAGAAGGGTTTCTCAGCCTGAGAGCCAGGATTCTTTTGGGTTTACGGATAGTTACAGACAGTTAGGCAAAAGTTCACAGAAAAAAATTTTTGAAAATATAAATCATAAATATAGATGTAAAACTCTAAAATGAAACACAGGCATCTCCAAAATAGAAATTAGGGCAATTAAGCACTACAGAATACTGGATCTTGATATCATGCCTGTATTCTGACATCTCAATAGACGACATCAACACAGGAAGGAATATTCTCATAGTTAGAAATCAACAGTTAAGACAGTAGATGAAATTGTCAAAAGTAAATGAAGAAGCAACTTTATACTTACCTATCTAGATATATACAGTGAAACACCTCATTGTTTTCAAAATATTGTTGATCAAGGTAATTTTAAGGCAGTAAATCTGAATTGAGATCATGTTTCCCAGAATTCAGGAATAGGTAGATCGGAGGCATTTTGTCTGATTTTCCAATAAACTACAGGCAATTGTGAAAGTTGGAAGCTCTCTGCATATGAATCTGACCATTGTCAACTTCTTGACTCTGTTTATTTGAACCTATATTTTGCTTTCTTACCTCTTTACATAGACTAAAAATTTAAACTTGACCATGATCAAAATATTTTCATCTTATGCTTAATTATTATTTACAAAATAACTAATTGAATAATTAATATGATAAGAATTTAAAAAGAAAAGTCATTGCTCTTAGCTGGAATCCTAAGAAGCAAGAAAGATTCCACTGTGGGAGCTAGCTAACATCACTGATTTAAATGCTACAATAGTCACACTCCCATCTTGCTAAAATACTCGAGTGATTAATCATACTCTAAAATGTCTTGGGAAACAAAAAGCTATGGATTTTCTAAACTTTAGAAATACGCATCCAGATTTCTGCATAGTCATAATCCTTCCTGTTCTCAACTAGATTAGTTTCACATTCATTAAAAGGTTGAAAATAACCAGGAGAATTACACTTCTTTGAGGCACATTCACTTTTCATATTAATTCCATTCTCTGTACTCAGCATGGATTCAGCCAAACTGTTATTGAATTTTCCATTGCTCAGGGGGAATGTTTATTGTTACCAGTAATTTTGTTGGAGATTTTCCCAGTAGAGACATCTTTGCTAATAGATTTAAGGGGGTTTATCCAGCCCAGTGACAGTATTGTTTATCATTTTCATAGAGAAGTAGATAAAGGGTATTCATGCCATTTAATTTCTTAAGAGTTTAGTGCATCAAAGTGATGGGCAGAAGACTCTCTCAGGACTCTAGAATTCTGTTCCCAGATTTCTCATTGACTTCTTGTGTTACCGGAACTATAACTTTCACTTCAGTTTCTCTGTATGTAAAATGGGAATAAAAATGACAATACTTACCTCACAGGGTTTTTATAAGGGGCTTCAATAGGTTATGCTTCTCAGGACCATCATGCATGGAGTGATGTTTCTCTTTTCTTTTTTCTCTTTTCTCTTTTCTCTTTTCTCTTTTCTCTTTTCTCTTTTCTCTTTTCTTTTCTTTTCTTTTCTTTTCTTTTCTTTTCTTTTCTTTTCTTTTCTTTTCTTTTCTTTTCTTTTCTTTTCTTTTCTTTTCTTTTCTTTTCTTTTCTTTTCTTTTCTTTTCTTTTTCTTTTCTTTTCTTCTCTTTTCATTTAGGGAAAATAATTATTTTTTAAGATCATGTCTATCATCAAGGCAATGAAAGCAGAAAAAATATATTTGGTAGCACAATATTAGTGTGCCATTATATTACCAACAGTGCCAGTGTAGACTAGAACAGTTACACAAGTAGATCATGCGGATAGACAGTGTGTTGTCCAGACACTAACTCAGCAAGGAGGCTGAGTGCATTAGCCATTCTGTTTGCTCTGACCAGTGAGATGTGCAACCCACCATCTTATAGATCAAACCTCAGATTTGGCTAGGGTAGCATGAACACAGTATTTCCTCTTAACCCTTCTTTGATACAACTCTTTCCTTGATTCTTGGAGAGATGCCACTGGGTATAAACACCTGGGCCTATGTCTATGTCATGCCTTGATTTGCATAACAGATGAAAGAATGAATGCCAGAGCTGATGCTTAGTATACAACTACACATGAAAAATGAGCCTAGACTGCTGGGAAAAATCTTCTTTCTCCTTTTTGCAGCCTTTGTCAAGAAAGGAGGTTTTCTGCTATAATTATCAGAAAGATCTGCAGGACAAAGGAGCAGGAGAACCAAGACTGTGTTTCATTAGAGTCATTCAAGAAATGGTCTAAACTTGGAGAGACTCAGTCTCCTAACAGTGTTAAGAAAATCTGTGCTTTTACCAAATTCACTTTCATCCAATGAGACATCTCAAGGAAAGTTCAAAGATAACTACTTCTTGGTCAGTCACTATGATGCTAGAGAGCTCTCCACCGTCATCTCCTGTGGAGCCAGGAACACAAGCTGTAAGAAATGGGATGCAGAGATGCTACGAGGGTTCCAAGTGCTTTGGAGCAACCACTGGTGTCCTGCCAGGCATGGGAAAAATTCTTTCCCCCAAGGGCATGTGGCCCCTGAGATAGCTCCAAGACTGCTGGAGAATAGAGTTTGGACATCTCCCGGGAGGTTTGACCAACCTGTGGGATGACGTGGAAGTGTTTCTTTCTCACATGTTCAGGGAATAGTCAATCTCTAATGCTAGAGTCAGGAAGTCATGTTCCCCCAGGGCAGATTTGTCCTCATCCCTGGGCGTGTTTTGCCTTCCTCTGTAGAGTCAAGCATGGCCACTAGTCAGGTTCCTCCAGTCCCTTTTGGCCAGGTTGCTGCCTGCTGCTCATGCACCATGAAGATAGCCTGTCGTGCCTCACATCCATTCTTCTTTTTATCTTCTTCCTTTGTGTGATTGTTACTGAACCTAATTATTCATGTTCTCTACAGGAAACAGGGTTTGTTTGGCCTGTATTCCTTCTGCTGCTTTCTGTAGCTCTGTTAGACTGACGGACTGCAAAGGATGTTTTTTCAAACTCAACTCAGATGCATTACCCAGCTCCTGGCTAAACATGGGCATTGTATTAACACTTGTGAGCAGCGGCTCTGGAATGGTTTCAGAAAAATAAAAATAAATAAACCCCAAAATAAAATTCTGATTCCAGTTTTAGCCTTTGTGTTATGTGTCCTTGAAAACATTTTTGGTGCTGAAAAACTCATGGCATTTCAGGCAAATGAAATTGCTATTCATCATTTAAGTCATGGTGCACAGGGAATAAGAATAGAATAGAATAGAATAGAATAGAATAGAATAGAATAGAATAGAATAGAATAGAGCATGTTACTCCTAGAATTCTGTATGACTAGCAAAGGTCCAGGTCTGAGGGCTCCATCCTAGAGAATAGCTCTCTGCAGTGCAGGTCCCAGGCCCACCCAGGAGACAGGGACAGAGATGGGCACACCTACAACAGGTCTCAGGCAGGGACTGAAAGTCCCAGGCTGAGCTGGAATCACCCCTGGATCCTTTGCAGGAGATGGTGGGGGTCCTGGGTAAGGCTGGTCCCAGACACTGAGGCCTATGTGTACTCCCATGACCCTGACAGAAGTAGACCTCCAAAGGTTTCCAAGCCACAGAAATGAAAATATGGTCACTCAGTGACTGCAAATAATAATAACCTGGGTACATCAATACCCCTACTGTGCTTCCTTATCACACTTAGTCCAGGTTCCTTGGAGAAATGTTTAGTTCATCCTCTTTGCTCTGAGAAAAATGAGTCATTCCAAGAGGCAGCAGATGTGCCCATGGCATCTGGGCTTGCTGTGGTGCTGTGATATGCTATTAAGTTGCCAGTAGACTCTGGTTTCACCAGTGGTCAAGTCAAGGTAGGAACACTGTCAGGAGTCTCTCCTATATGCAGCTACCTCACCTCATAAAACTTGACCAGCTGTGTGACCTCTTGGGTGATTCTTCCTCTCTCACACTTAAAATTGACAAGGTACAGGTTCAAAAGACAGCAGTGAGGAAGACTGACCAACCTGCTGCCAAAGAGATGGATGGGATCATATACACACAAGCCTTTTTTGGTCAACCTCACTCCTTTAGAAGTGATACTAAACACAACGTGATAAAGCTTCCCCTTTTTATTTAAGATGCCGCATGCAATTTGCTTAAAAAACAGTAAGACAATAACATTTACTCAATTAGAAAACCGTGTGTGTGTGTTTACAGCAGACTGTTTCTTAACTACATGTTAGTGGTTGTTTCCAGCAAAACCAATCCTCCCAAAACAAGATCTATATAGAGCATAGAGAAACAACACAATAATGGCTGTAAATAAAATATTTCATCAGCACTGGACTATATACGTGGAAAACATTGTACTATTACCTACTCTCCAGCACATACTGTAAATAACTGCACAGAAAGGGCTGATTTCCAAACCATACCAGAGCAAACAGATTGCTGTATAAGCAACAGTAACAGGGCATGGGAAGGAAGTTACCAGTGTTAAAACAACCAAATCAAAAAAACCTCCACTCTGTCCCTAATCTGATTGGTACCAAAACATACACTGAGGTGGTAGGTCTCTAACAAAGAGACAGATAAAACACAGGCTAGTCATTTCTGGAAGTGCCAGACAGAAGGCACCTTCCTATAAGTTAATGTGGTATTGTCACAATGAGTGTTGCTACTGGAAGCAAGGCCTTGCTGGGAACAAATCCACAGTGTCTTTTTGCAAAAAGGAACACTATTAAGTTGATTGCTCTCCTCTTTTGAAGGCTGATCCTCTCTACTCCTATTTTTCTAATCAAAGCAGTTAACAGATCCCTATGTAGAGAGATATGCTTAAAGGGGACTAAATGTTATCATTCCCAAACAAATGAAGAAACTGGACACACAATAAGAATTTGAGCAAGGTCATCTAGCAAGTCATAATGAAGGGACTGTACTTGGTAGCTGTGAGAGACTGCAAAGATTGATGTCTTGAGACATTTTGATGTGCATGTGTGTGGGGAAAGGGGCAGGTTAAGCCTTGCCCTGGCAAGGCACTGTGCTGTCCTCTACACCCCCACCACTAGAGCCTGTGTCCCAGTCTGGCAGAACCTGCCAATCTCTGGAGGCAATGCTCCACAACCACCTCTGAAGCCCTTTATCAAGGTCCCGAGTGGCCAAATGACCAGAAGTCCCACCTGGGGGAATGGCCCATGAAGGCCAAGGGGTATTTAAGGCCGAATATGAGGCAATCACATCTTCACCCTACCACCTCTTGAAATTTCTATCTAAACACCACTGGAACCCAGAAGTTGGTAGCTATATGTGTGCTTTTCTATATCTTTTTTATTTTCTCTCTTTCTTCTTCTAATTCTCTCTTCTTGGAATTTTTGTGTTTACAGTTTGCTAAGTTGAAGGGCTAAGTTAATGCTTTGAGAAGTGCTTTATGCTGATAGAATGTTGTACTAAACCTTTTGCCAAATTTCTCTGATTTTCTGAAGTTGCCAGTAAATTCTTTTTTTTTTTTGGTATTTACCTCTTGAGAATATCTTGTTGGTATTTCTCCCATGCATCAGACTCAGAGTACATGAACAAACCTAAGCCCTATTCAAAACCTCATTGAGCAAGTTGCTTGGGGCCTTACAGCTTTATGCCAAAACCTTATCTTCTGCATTTATACCCCTGAACTGCTTATTATAATGGTGGTCTGCAGGCTCAGAAGAAGTATAGCACATAAGGGAAGTGTAATTTGTTGTTTGCAGGTTCTCATTAAAGGATCAATGAGTTAAAGGTGGTATAGAATTGGAGAAATGGATGAAAAGTCCTGTGTAAGCATTGCTTATTAAAAATGAACAAGAGATGAATGCAAATATGCTAACAGGTATAAAAATAAGTTAGTTTTAAGATTAGATCTGTTTACATTATATGAGAATTATAGGTGCAGTGAGACACAAATGTTTGATTCCTCAATTTTCCCCTAAAACAACATTTCTCTTCAAAAAGCAAGACCTCTCCAAGATCTCTCCAAAGAGCAAGACCTCTAAATGCCACCTGCAAGAAAATCCTGAGTGAAAACATCCAAAGTAGTAGCCCCTTTAGAAGGATTCTCTGCCTAAGTGGGCAGCTTTACCTTTACCCTATTTGCACAAGTTATCAGTGGTGGATGGAGAAGGGGGATCATGCTGTTTTTGGCGTTGAAGAATGCTGAGACTAGCCTGAACAATCCTGAAGTCAAACATTCAAACAGTGTTTCCTGACAGAAACTGGCTCCAGTGAGGACAGACAAAGTTGCTGATAAAGGAACTTTGGATAAACCAACAAGTTGTAGTACTGATAACTTGTCTAAAGCTGCTGAGCTAAAGGCTGTTGAGCTGTGGTATGCTGTTCTTGGTTTAGATACTCTCACACATTGTGATTTCAGTCAAGAGAAAAGTGGACAAGTGATATTTACCTTGGGTTCCTTAAATGAGCCAGTTGAATTCTCTATCTCAGGTTCCCTATCTTTAGAAATTATGTTGGTAATGACACTAACCTCCCAGGGGGCGAGTGCTGAGAAATAACAGCTGTCCAAGCAATATTCCCACTATGCTTAAAAAAAAGCTTGATTATTACTAGGACTCTCTGGGGAGCCAGATGCAGAAAAGTAAACAGCAAACACCATGCCTGCATCAGATGTAAAAAGCACAAAAAAAGAAAAATATTAACCCTTCTACAACTTGAATTCAAATGCAGGAGAGATCTCATTGTTTTTATTTGGTAATAGGATGAACATACATGAACTCAGTTACAGAAAAACTGGAAATGCTGAAAAATATTTTAGAGACCACAAGCCTCTTCTTTCAAATCAAGAAGATAAATACATTTATTTGGTTAAATTTGGTTAAATACATATTGTTAAAAATTGTTTTCAGAACAATTGACAATATATGTCATTACTTGGTGTCATTCATTTTGATTTTCCATTTATTTTCCTTAAGAGTCTTAACAAGCCAAACAGGTTTTTTCATTACCTTACCCACCCAGTTCCATGAGCAAACTTGCGCTGAGTTTTGTTTTCAGCATGCATTTTAACTTGTTTTCTATTTCCTGAATATAAAACATAACATAACAACCTGCCTCTTTTCTTCCTTGAAAAATGTTAAAAAACAGGTGTCTTGTTTATTTTAATTCAGCTCAAGAAAGATGTCTCTATTATCAGTCCTGGTTATGTAAACATACTCTAAGATCCTTGAATTTGGTTAATTTTTCCTTATTGCTCTTACCAAGAGGTTTAATGTTTCTTAACTTTATTTGAAATCTGTACACTGTAGGGTTAACCATAAGAGCAGTGAAATCTACTGTCACAGATAAGCCACAGTGCCCACAGTTCCTCCATGCTGAAGGTAGACTGTGCACTAGAGTATGACTTTGAAGTGCATCGTCAGAACAAAGTGGGAGATAGTCTGTCATTTATAAAACTCATGGTGGTGTAATCAGCTCCTACCACAACAAAAGAAGGTGGCCCCACCCTGATGCACCGACTTTACACAGAATGCCCTGTGTGTGGTAAGCTGTGTATGTTTTTGTTGTTCAGTCTTTGCCCCCAGATGCTGTCGTGGGACTAGTAGAACTTTGCATGCAACGTCCTTTGATTTCAATGCAACTAAAAGAGTGGTCAGGCCCCAGGTGTTATTTTGCACTAAGCTGATTTGCAAATGCAATGACTTTTGTCTGTCAAGTAAGAATAGGGAGGAGAAAAGGATAGTGAAATATTACTGTGAGAATCTGGGTCTATAGAAAACCAGAAGATCTGGTAAAAACCTAGCAAGAACACTACAATAAAAACAGTAGAGATTTTTTAAAATTGCATACAAAAGTGTATAAAAATATCACCCAAGCAAGAAGGAAAGCAGAATGCTCACTCTGTCGTTCTACTGCTAGATTTTATTGCTAGAAAACCCCAATGGCCATAAGTAATTTAGTCTATTAGGTGCACTCCTACAACCACCAGCAAAGACAATGGAATTATGTATATTCCTCTTGCCTCTGAGTAGCATCTAAACTCAGGGTGTTATAAGTACCCAGCAGTCAATACATATTTGCTTGGAAGAAACCAAAATAATACAAAATGTCAGGAGTGTGCTATGAAGCTTGTGAGCATGTGTTGTCTTGCACTTAAGTATAAGGGTAAATAAATTTGCTAAAACTGAGTTTCAGTTCCTCAGCCAGCTTGCTTGGAAGTAGTTAATCAGTTTTTTTCTGCCTGGTGATCAAGTCCAGACCAAGAGCAGTGTGAGCTGATGCCTTGAAGACAAGCTTGCGTCCTAGTCCTGCTTGGGTACAAACCAGAATCTGCTGTGCTTACTAGGGATCAAAAGAGATGTCTCAGTAACAGGAAAGCAGTCTCAGCAAGTGGAAATGCATAGACAGCATTTAATTTTAACAGAGACTAATGGCATTGGCAATGGTCACCTGTGCTGCTTCTGTGCTGATCTTGCTTTTATACAGTAGTCAGACATGAAAAGGAATATCTGAGATTACAAAACTTGTCTACCCGTGGGAGCAGGAGAAATCCTATATTAGGATGCAAAACTGGCACTAAATTGAGACTGAGAAGACCTGCTCATGTTGGGGGTAACACAAATAGGAAAATCCTCTGTACCCACTTCAGAGGAAGATGAATTATGAAAAGGGAAAGCACAAAGTTTTTTTCCTCCTTTCTATCTGGCCAGCATTGATGTCGGGTCCCTGGAGTAATTTGCATGTAGTCAGTGCCACAGGGCTCCTTCTCTTCCTCAGCCAGCATATTTGTGCTTTTGAGTAATGATGTTCAGACACCATGCCAGTAAAGCTCTTGAGATCAGCACTGGTGCAACACATGAAAGCAAAGTATCATTCTGTTTTTAATTATTAAGTGAGGTGATGGATTTAAAAAGTGTGAAAGAAAAGGACTTGATTATGCTCTCGTTTTCTGAGTATAAACGGCTAACCTGTGGTATAGATTATCAAAGAGTGAGAAATGTCATTATTTTAAAACAAAATATGAGGGAAAAGAAGACAAGAAATATTTAAGTCCATCTCACAAGCTCCTGGAAATATACTATTTTATTCTAGTTAAAGGAAAATAAGTACTATACTTGTCAGGTTCCATCTCTACGAATTTGAATAGGCTATTGTGCTTTTCAATTAAAAGATAGATTTGGGAGCCATTGTAGAAATTGCAAGGACTAACAGCAAATTCAGGTAGCATTTACCTTTAGTTAGGCAAGCTTATGGATTTTCTGATTACAAAGCAGCATAGCACTGTCAGCTTTCTAATTTGAAATATAATTGCTTCTAGACTGAGCTTGTAAGATTTTGTAAGTACACATACAAACATCTTCATACTCAAAGGGTAGTTTGCAAAAACACCACCATATACTATTCTTCTCTAGAGTAACCAACTACATTTTGGAAAGCTTCTGTCCAAATGCAAAATTTATGCTTGAAAAAAGAACACCTAGAAAAAGGAATTTGCCTCCTTAATTCGCCCATCAGGAACCAGGTCTCCAAATGTCAGATTCATTCTGATGCTGAACATCCTACTGTATAAATAGGAGTGTGTTTACACTAGCCTGCACTATACAAAAAGCTGCACTTTTAGATGAGCTTCAGTCTACTTAGATTGACTAATCTGAAATATGTTTTAAATCTGTCTAAAATAGCAGAATTTCTCTTTTTTTAAAATTTACTACCTATTTTACTACCGGGGAAAAACAAAAAGGTTGGCTTCCCTCATCTATATTTTTTCTCAAACATGGAAAATATTAGTGACATCCCTAATATGTTGCTCTTTCAGCCATTTAAATAATTAACAGGATGAAACACTAAGACACTGGTGAGACACTGGAGCAGGTTGCCCAGAGAGGCAATAGATGCCCCATCCCTGGAAATATTCAAGATCAAGTTGGATGAGGCTCTGAGCAACCTGACTTTGTTGAAGACGTCCAGGCATATTGTAGGAGGGGGCTGGAATAAATAACTTTTATATACCCCCTATGTCCGTTTCAACCCAAACTATTCTAATACTATTATTCTCTAAAAACATATTGACACTTTTTTTTTTTTATAGTATGTTCAGGAATCCAAGCACTATGCCACCATGAGTCCAAGGTCTCCTAGTTCCCTGAACACCAGTCCCAGATAAAGAACAAAACACTGATAGGGATACTTGCAATGGAATCCTCTCTATTTTAAGAGGGGAAAGTGCCTGGATTCTCCCTCTCAAACTAAACATCAGTTTTTGGGAAGCAGAAGACATGTGGTGCTCTTTCAGCTAGACAGAGCTTTCTGAGAGCACCAGCAGTCTCTGTGCAGAGGTTTCCGGAAGAGTGTCATCTTTATGACACAGCTTCCTAGCCTGTGCTGCCCTCTGTAAAAGCACTCTGGCACCAGAAGACCCCTTTGTGCCTATAGATGGGTGTTCCCATATAATTTTGTAAAATTTCAACATGAGGCAAATGGTATGGACCCAATATCTCCAGAATTTCTGGCTTAATCATTGCTTGTGTAGTCTTACTGAGGATGGAAAAGAAAGGCATCTGAAAACATAAGTTCTATACACCTGGGGAAAGTTAGGTAAAGATGTAAAAACAGAAATCCTTTCTCACACTATAAACATAGGCCATTAGCTGATGAACACCTAATCCTTTTCCAGTTTTTGACTGATTCCTTTTGTGGAATAAAATAAGAGAAAGCAGCTATGTAATTTTTTTTTTTTTTTTTTTTTACACATTTGCACAGTGGCTGATCTCTGGTTTAACTGGGATGTGTCTAAACACACCATACTTTGGCTCATGATGCCACCAGCACAATCCTGCAGAGTGTTTCAGGGACGTGAGGGGGCACATCCCTGAAATATATGCTTTTACCTGGCCCAGTCTCTTTGTAGGGTTTTGATTTCTAGATTTCACTTTCACTTTATATATTTTCCCAGCTAATAGATTTCACTTCTTTTTTAAAATGACAACAAAAAATTCTAAAAAAAATGCTAATAATTCACTGTATCTTACAAAAATAAGTTAAAAGGAGGAGACTGTTAGGTCTATCTCTGACTGTCTGTGTATTAAAAAATATTTTGCTGTATACCTGTCCCGGGATGATGTTATGAACTTCCAGTATTCCTTACCATCTGCTTAATGCCTGAGGCATCTGTATTTCTAAGATGGACCTGGGGGGTGGGGCCGGAGCCACGGGAGCCCGGGTGCGGGTCAGTTCAACGGCTCGGTCCAACCTCTGGCTCCAATGGCTCCGCCGGGCTTGAGGAGGGAGCGCACCGGCAACGCTGCGCTGCTCTCCTGCGTTCGAGGTAGCTTGGAGAGAGGTTTTGGGTTTGTTTTGTTTTGTTTCCTTTTCCTTTCTTCCCCCCTGACCTCCCTGCTTCCCTTCCCTTCTCTCCGACCCCGGAGGGGCCTGCGGGGTGGCCCCGGCCGGTCAGAATCCCGAGGAAGATCAGGCCGGTGAGCGAAGGCGCACGGAGATCCACCACCATCGCCTGCTGTGAGGAGGAGAACCAGCGAGTCAACAGGTTTTTTCCATCTGCCCTTCTCCAGCAGCCTGCTGTGTGGACTCCCCTTCCCGGAGACTGGAGTGGGGAAAAGGAGGGGGGGACGACCAATTGTCAGTTTCCTCGCGGGCACCCCTTTTTCTTTCCTTTTTTTCCCCCTTTTTTCCTGGTTTTCCCAATTTTGGGTTGTGTTAATAAATAGTTCCAATTTTTTTTCAAACTTTCACTTGCTTTTATTGATTTGTCTTATTGGCGGAGAAAGAGGGAGACCCCTTTACCTTGGGGGGGAGGCGCTCGTTCCAGAGCACTTCCTCCTGAGAGTTTTGTCTCAAAAACCGAGACCAAAACAATACCTGTGTACTGAGATCAGTAACTTTGCCTATAGCATCTCTTCTAGAATGGCAACTCTGATTTGCAGCCCCCAAGAAAAAGCAAATTACCACTTCCCTTACTAGCTCCTGCCAATAGTGAATAACCCTAATAATTGAGGAAAAACATTTTCCAGCCTGATTTCACACCTTTGTGGCAGTGCATGATAAACAAGGACTGACCAGCTATGAATTAAGCAAGCAAGCAAGAAAGAAAGCAAGCAGGAAAGACAGAAGGAAAGAAAGAGGTGAAGAAAAAGAGATTGTTTTTTAAAAAAATGTTATTTTTCTAGTGCGCATAATCTAAGGTATCTTTAGTCACTGCAAAAGGTAACTTAAAAAATATTGACTAAATCACTCTGCACCTCTGACCAAACACTCCATTAGGGTATATTTTCCCTGACTCCAGGAAGAAGTCTAGCTAAGCACAGACTGTCACCACTGTAGTATTTAGCTCAGCATTATTGTTATTTCATCAGTGTGCTGTCAAAGAGCCTGGTCAAGGCTGGAGTTCATATTCTACTACTCTCATTGGGGCTGAATGCTGATGGAGGAGGGGAAAGAGGAGTCAAAAAATGCTAAGAGGTGACACATCCTGTCACAACATGGAATGTGCTCAGTGCTGATGGCGGAGCCACTATCCTCCCAGCACTTCACTTTCCTCAAAAATTTACACCCAAGCTACAATTGAACCACAAGCTCACAAATGGGAATACTACATCCCCTTGTATTTCATTTAAACGAACTGGTTTAATGAAGCCAATTGAGAGTTCTAAAGACTTCAAGAATTATTTTTGTACTTCTTTCTGAAAACGTGATTGAAGTGCAACGTCTTCACAGCAAGAACATAATCTAAATCTCTGGCTTTGAACAAATTCAAACTGGTGTACAAAAGAACCCTTAAAATATCTCTAGCCTCAATAATGAAAATCCCAGATACTAAACACTCTTAAGTAAGAATATGTTCACTTTTAAAATATGTACTTAGGCTGAGCTTACTACTGTAATTTTTGCTAGTGTCACAGGATGCTTCTCCCTATATATGCAGAGTTTAAGCAGGAACAGAGACCCAAATTCTGGCTGCAAAGTTCTGTGCTTTTGAACATGAAAAGCAAATACTAAACATTTACCTTCCTAAGCCAATGTTTTGCATGTTCTCTACATAGAAAAGATCCATGACAGGAGTATGAGTCCTTAAAAAATACATATATGAGTAACACAGCAAGACTTCATCCTGAACAGCAAGATGTTCAGAAAAATAGTTGTATGTAATTGTACATGTCTTGACTTCCACATAAACAAGCAAAATTGCTTACAATTAGCTGGATTCCTATTAAGATCCCAAGCCAGAAACACATACGTGCTTGATGTTCTTCATACATTCTTAATTTATTTTTCCTGTCCATACTTATCCAACAATGCTTTTCCTTTTCTTTGGCCTGTCCATTCAGTCAGTGATGAAAGATCAAACTGAGATCAAAGTTAAAATTGATCCATGTGATTCCCTGATGCCCCTCTTCTCCCAGATCTTCAGGTCAGACAAGCAGCTATTGCTAGTGACCCATGAAAAAATGTGGGAAACAGATCATTTTCTGCAATATCAAGTTAAGCAGGCACATCACACAATACATTAATACATGTTCTCAGAGTCTGACAACAAAATTTGCCCCAAGAGAATATTGCTTTCATTGGTTATTCCTTTCCTAACTGAAAAAAAAGAACAAAATCAAGTGTTGAGTGAGTCTGACTGTTGTTTAGAAAGAAAAACATTTTTCAATCATTGTATTATTTGCAAAAGATATCAGATCCTAAGAAACAGGCAAATGGCTCTACAAATTCACTGTTTTTATTAATAAAATCTACAGCAGGGGTAAAACTGATATCAAATTCTGTCTACTAACCTTGGAAAAGGCTTTCAGTGAAAAGCAAAAGAGTAAAAGTGAATTATTATCAAGGAATTTTTGGTTTGTTTTTTTTTTCTTTTATATTCTTTTGCATCATCCTAGTGTTAGTTTCACAAGCTGAGGCATAGCAAATGGCAAAAACAAGCTTTGGAAGAATACTTTCATCTATTTGCTTGAGCTGTCCAGAAAAATGGAACCTTTTGCATCATGAAATCATAATTTGACCTTTTAACAAAAAAACTTCCCAAAACAACAATAAAAAAGTATACATACATGAGCAAACAAACTAACCAAAAAAACAAGGCCCCCACCCTTGAACCCAGAGTAGTTAGCTGTGAAGTAGCCAGTGAGAGGAGGGTTTCGAAAGTTGTTTAATGCCTTTCCCAGAAACTGGTCTTTGCAGGAGTAGGAGGACAGGAATGAAGAAGATCAGATAAAATGGTGAAAGAGATCTGCAGTCCCTTTTTAAATATATTTTTACTCTTCCGTATCTGGAAAAAAAAAATAGAAAAGTGTCAAATGCTGCCTTTCTTCCCTTTGTCAATGGGGCAGGTAATCTGGGAAAATAAAATAAGGGTATTAGTTTAGACAGTCTCATTTTCTGCAAGCAGTGAAGCTTTGCTTAACTGTTGAAAGGGTGCAAGGTGAGGCATGCCAAGGCAATACCTCTTACGGGCTCAACTGGAAATATCATTCTGTCCTAAACAAATTGAAATCTAATATGATCACACTAATCCGGCTGGAATTCAAACATAGGTATCAAGATCGTGTAACAGAGTCCAGCATGCTTAGATCAAGAGATTCTAATGGGTTTATTTGCTCTGGGGCTCTCTGATGATCCTTGATCAACAGCTTTTCCAATACCTTTCAGCTTATGAAGGTAAGAATGTTGTACATGTGGTCTGAAATGAAGAAAATGCTCCAAACAGAAAAGAACACTACGTTTTAAAAGCCCTTCTAATGAGCTTTCAGTGAAAACCACAGCCTTAAGTATGGAGAGGTGCCAAAGATACAACAAAATATGTTTTTGTTATATGCATTTTACAATCTGCTTGACTCCTCTGTCAAATATTTATAATCCTTTGGCCTCATAATTAGGCTGTGTTTGACTAACATTATCCTGAATGTACAAACATAACTGTTTTCTATGTAGTTTTACTACAAGTGCATCTTCACAATAAACAGGTCTTCTTGAGAAAGAAGTATAGACAAGGAAACTTTTTTTGTTATTTCTGGTGAAAATGGACAGTTTCTAATGAAAGAGGACAGTCTATCCAATTTGCCTCATAACCATCTGTTGAGGTTTGGAATCCTTCTTTTTGTTTCTCTTATCTTAGGGAATTTTTGCCCATACGTTGCTAAGACACCATAACGACTGGGTGCTTAGGAAAAACAATAGACTGACTAGTTGAGTAAAAAAACTTGTAAGTAGCTATTCCCTTATTTGGACATTCCCTCTTGAAGGAGGCAGAGATCTCGGGACAGCTGGGCTGGGAAAAAGGAAGGGGAGCAGCAGCTCGCTCTCTCTTTGCCTCTCGGCATTCAGAAGAGAGGGAAGCTGCCGTTGCTTGTCACCACTGTGGAGTTTTTTCCTGGCTTCTGCTGCCTGCCTGCCTCTCCCGGAGCCAGCCCCTGCCAGCCGTGGCTTGGGAGCCGGGCTGCCCTGCCCTGCCCAGCCCTGCCGGACCCCTGCTGCAGCTTCGGGGTTTTTGCCCACAAGAAGTCCAGGCTCCATCCCTGCTGGGGCCGTGCCTGCCATCACTGCCAGGGAGAGACAGCCGAGACCTGCGCTACAGCGCCCCCTGCAGCCGAGGAGGAGCCATCGCACCCGTCCTGCCCAACTGCTAACAGGGAGCAAGAAGAGACTGGACTGGGGGTTTGCTCTGTTCTTGTTTGTTGTGGTTGCCATTGTTGTTGTTTGTCTGTCTTGATATATATATATATATATATATATATTAGTAAAGAACTGTTATTCCTTTTCCCACAACATTGCCTGAAAGCCCCTTTAATTTCAAAATTATACTAATTCGGAGGGAAGGGGATTACATTTCCTATTCCAAGGGAGGCTCCTGCCTTCCTTAGCAGACACCTGTCCTCAAACTAGGACACCATCTCTAGAAATCCTCTGGAAAAGCTTCAAACAGGAATATGAATATTTTACTCTATATTGGCTGTTCTAACCAGTTACCTGAGTACACCTGGCACCCTGGTTAGCTACTGTTATTCTGACAACGCTTATATCAGTAGAGTTTGAAAGTGCATTTGAAAGAGTCTCTCAACCAAGGAGATTCAGCCCAAGGAGAGATGAATTTACCTGTAGGGCTGGGCATGCCTTGGAAGACATTATTGCATCAAAACAACTTTTGGTCCCTTTCAGGAAACCAGTTTTACATTCAGTAATATATTGTCTTTTTCTTTTTTTCTTTTTTAATGGTATTTGGGCAAAAGAGAAAAAGGACTGCCAAAACAAAGATCTTTGCTGCTAGATTGCATTGTCTGTGATGAATGCATACAATGGCTGCACAGATCTACTAGTGAGTTGGTATTTTCTACCACAGAGATAGCAGGGGAACTTTTCCCTTCAGGATGATCCCCTGTAAATTGCTATTACAAAATCTTGCTCACTGATACAATTCTAAGACACTGTTTTAAAGAATTAGGCTTTCAGCATTTTATTGGATTTATTTAGATTGAGTTGTCACATTTCCAGCATAATCTACAATAGGCAATACTAACAGCTGTAACAACAGTACTACATTTCCTTGGTGTTTCCCAACTATAACATTCAGTCTGATTTACTGTCATTACGAGGATCATAACAATCCTGTGACACATACCATTAGCCACATTTTAAAGAGACAAGACTGACCGAGAAGGAAGGGTAATTATTTGGGGCAGGGGGACTAAATGAGCAGTAAGTATTTGAGCAGTAAGTATTTCTGAACTTCTTAGTGGATCAGCTGAATCACACCAGGGATCTGAAACAGAGCTTCGAGTACCGCCTAACACATGCTTCTCTTCCTATGCCATCTATACTCACAAGAATTTTAACCCCTCCCATCTCCGCTAATGAAGCATGGGAAAATGCTAAGTGTTCTCCAGTCTCTGGAAGTTCCCTGTGGAGAACTGAGTTAACCCAGAAAGCCTGTGGATTTCCGAACCCTGGCAGCAATCAAAGCCAGATTGGCTAAGGCCTTGAGCAACCTGCTTTAGTGGTACGTGTCCCTGTCTGTGGCAGGGGAGGTTAGCACTAGATGATATTTAAGGCTATTCTAACCCCTTAACTTCCTATGATTCTGTGATAGGTTTTACTTCTGTGTTGGGGTTTAGAACTCTTCCTTTTGTTTTTCTTATCTTAGAGAATTTTTACCCATATGTTGCGAAGATTCCACAACGACTGGATGCTTAAGAAAGACAAAAGAAAGGCTGTTTGGGTGAACCTGTAAGTAACTACTCTCTTGTTGGACATTCCCTCTCAGAGAAGACAGAGATACCGCGAGAACTGGAGCTGGGAAAAGGGGAATGGAGAACCTACTTGCCCTCTTCTGGCTCCTTGGCACTTGGGAGGGGAGCAGGCTGTAGTTGCTCTGAGAGGATTTTGTCATCACTGAGGGGTTCTGTCTCCTGCTGCCTGCTTCTACTGTGAGTAGAGTTTCTGCTTATAAGAGCGGCTGTTGCACTGGGGCCTATTTACCAGGCTACTCCAACGAACAAAGAACCCTTCACCATCTGCTCTGGTGCTCAGGGGAAGGAAAAAAACCAGGTTCCCCAAGCCCTTCGCCCCTCCAGGGAGCCAGCCTCTGCCGGCCGTGGTTCGGGAGCCGGGCTGCCCTGCCTGGCCCTACCGCACTTCTGGTACAGCTCTGGGGTTTTTGCCTAAAAGAAGCCCCGTCTCCATCTCTTCCACGCCCACCATTACTGCCAGGGAGAGATGGCCGAGCCTTGTGCTACAACACCCCCTGCAGCTGAGGAGGAGTCATTGCACTGGTCCTGCCCAGTTGCTAACAGGGAGCGAGAAGAGACTGTTTACTGGGGTTTTCTCTGTTCTGATTTGTTTTGGTTACCATTGTTGTTGGTTTGTCTGACTCGATATACATATATATATATATAAAATATATATATATCATTATATATATATATATATATAT
>VZTJ01002458.1:14516-33205 GCA_013397795.1 Orthonyx spaldingii | reverse complement strand
ACCATCTCCACAAGCTGTTAAAACAGGTGGGGCACTGTTTGTTATCACCTGTCATGACTCACCCCAATAACTCCCTCTGGGGGCTGTCTCTATTACTGGGCCCTCAAGAACCCACGACATGACTCATGGAACTACCTCACTGGAATTACCTCATCCCATTGTGAGATGCTCTGCCCAGAGGGAGGAGCCAAGCATTCCCAACTGGATATAACCTGGGCTTTGGAACTGCACATGTCAGCCCTGCCTACTGGATTGCCAGAGGACAAGAGCTACCACTGGACCTTCAGGTGGAGACCAGACTTTCTACAGGATCACCGCTTCAACAGAACCACTTTACTTGGACTGCTACCACCACCCTGACTAATAGGGTGTCAAGTTGTATCTGACTCTGTCAGTGTTCTCCTTGTATTACTGCATTTATTTTAATTTTCCTATTAAATTATAATTCTGACTTGCAATCTCTCACTAGTTTGTTTTTCAAACTAGTATAAGTAGATGTTCTAGTTTCCTAGCCAAATTTCCCATTGGATATAAATGAACTTCCTTACAACAACCCTAGCTTTGAATGTGATTCAGCTTCTTTCTCGTTTAAATACAGTAGTTCTAGTGCAAATACTAGTATATATCAACAGCTGTAATTGAAAGAGGAAAAAGAATGAATATGCAGTG
This sequence comes from Orthonyx spaldingii, assembly GCA_013397795.1. NCBI lineage: Eukaryota > Metazoa > Chordata > Aves > Passeriformes > Orthonychidae > Orthonyx > Orthonyx spaldingii. The sequence continues at coordinate 32,536 of VZTJ01002458.1, read as the reverse complement.
CTCTGTACACCTAAGACTTTAAGTAGTCCACTTAGAATATATTCAGTGTCATTATCTGAAATAGCCTTGCTTGAATACACATCTCAGTCTTTCAGTGTCTCTCATGAACTTATATTGTTTGTCAAGGTTGAGTACTGGCCTTCACTTTGATAACTAATGTAAATGCCAGTGACCTCTACAACTTTTCATGTGATACCAGCACCCACTGTGAGTCCAATTCTGCTATCAGTTTCTAGTTTATACCAAGTCATTTTTAACTTTTGTTTGCTGGACTGTAAATAAATATCTATACAGACTGACATACTGAAATGGAAATACACTGCGGTTCATCTTTTTCTTCACATATAATTACTAAGCATATGAGTATACCCATACAGCAAGGAAGCTGACTGTCAGTTTTGCAGAGTAATTAATGTCTTTTAATGATGTTTTGGAGTCCAAAGTCTTAGAAGAGCTATCCAGTTTAACAGTTGGCATTTATTATGCCTGTCTAACGCAAATTTTCAAAATCTTCTCCAGATCAAACTTCCAAAATCTGCTCTCTCCACCCAGTCGGAGGACACCCAGAAGAATTTAAACTGAGGTGAGAGTTTAGACTAACTCAGAAACATCTATTCTGTATTGACTCATGCTCCTCACCAAGTATAAATCACAGGTGTAATGCTGGCTGCATCAACTGGAAGTGGAGAGCTGACCTCTCCCGGCACTGCTTCTGATGGTGGCCAGCTCTGCTGCCCCAGATGAATGCCTGCCCTTTACCTCCACCCTTTTCTCTCCAGCTGCCAAAACACAGTGCTGCTCAGAGAGGGCTTAGGACACTATTGAAGGTTAGGATTTTTTTTTCTTTCTCTCAGGGAATCTTTCTCCTATTCGTTGCCTAAGAAATGGGAACAACGGGTACTTAAGAGACAAAAGATGTGGCCAGTATGGGGAGGAGAAGGGAAAGGATGCAACTTGCTGCAGTCTTGCTGCAGCTGCGAGAGTGAGCTTGGTGGCTGGTGGGGTTTCTCTTGGAAAGTGCAAAGATACCATGAGCCTTGGCTGGTGGTCGGGGGTTGGGCTAAGCCGTCTCTCTCTCTGGGGAATCAGAGGGCAGAATGCTGTGGTTTTGGTGCTAGACTGCTGCTGCCCAGAGGATTCACTGCCACTGCAGAGTTGAGTCCTTCAGAGCTTCTCCTTACCATGGGTGAGCCTATGCTCACAAGAGTGGTCATTGAACTGAGACATTTTCAACATCCAGCCTCACTGGAAGGGACCCTCACCATCTGCTTGGGTCCCTCAGGGGAAGCCCAGGACCCCTCCCCCTCTCCAGAGGGAGCACCTCCCAGTTGCTTGGGGGAGTCTGGCTGCCACAGCCATCCTTAGAACATCACACCGGAGAGGTGAGAGCCAGGGCAAAACCCAAAACAACCCCCTCCCTTCACCTTCTCTCTCCTCCCAGGGCCGCCCAGCTCCCGCTGTTTTCTGCTGCTGCTTGGGGGTGTTTTGCTATACTTTAACGTGACACCCCAGGTCCACCCAGATATCCACTGCTCTTCCCATGGCTTTGGGGTTTTTGCTACGCTTTGTTTGCCACCCAGGGTGTGCTTGCCTCTGTTGTTCCAGCCCGCTGCTCCCAGGTTCTTGCTACAGTCCAGCTCACCACTCCTAGTGGCACCGAGACCAGCTGCTCCTCATAAGTTTCGCAAGGGGAGCTGCTATTCCCTCTCTCTGGCCACCCAAGCCTCCATTGCCATGTGGAGAAACATCTAAGCTTGTGCCACAGCGCTGCCTGCAGCTGCAGGGGAGTGATCACACCTGCCCTGCCTGGCCAGGAGCCAGCAGCACTCCTGCTGGCTGTGACCATAACTGCACCAAAGGGGAAAGTGCTTGACAGTCGAGAGAAGGTTGTCCTTGGGTTTTTGTTTTTTGTTTGTTGTTGCTGCTGTTGGTATTGTTGTATGTTTGTCTTGTTTTATATATATATATTAGTACAGAACTGTTATTCCTTTTTCTATATCTTTGCCTGAAAGAACCATCATTTCAAAGTTATAATAATTTGGAGGGAAAGGGGTCATATTTTCCATCCCAGGAAGGTTCCCACCTTCCTTGGCAGACACCTCTCTTTTCAACCAAGACAGACATCTCCCAATGGCGTCCAGTGCCAGACCAAGCTATTAGGACAAGACCAAATCCTATGATTTTCAAATTGCGTTTAAAAGAAAAACCTCTTTTCTCTCCTAAAAAAATGCTGAATGTAGACTGCACAACAGTGTGATATAGATTAAGGATTCTGTGGGCATGGGTTTTGGAACTTTTTTCACAAACTATTTAGTCTGCTTGAGTCCCTTTGAATGAAAGTGTTTGTGAGGTTTTTGCATGGTCCTTGTTTTCTTTGCTCAAATTTCTGAAGCATTATAACTGTACTTAATTCTAAAGGAAGCACAAGGTGACAGCACAATTATCCATGACTATACTGTTGAAAATATAGGGGGGGAAATGAGAGGTTATCTCTTTATTAAAATCAGATTTTCTTCTCACATTGCAATAAATATGTGTGTAACACAGACTCTCAGTGTTACATGCTAACATAGCAGATAACAAAAGGTTTGCACTTGAAGGAAAGTTTAATACAAAAACGTCATGTGCTGTGACTCTCTAGCCTGGAAACAGAGTTCCAGGGAGAGTCTGATAAAAAGTAAATTAAATTATGAGTGGGACCAAGAATGTGAAAGGGAACAATTACTCACTGTTTCTCAGAATCCAAGAAAGGAATTACCAAATTAATTTATCAAATGGTATATTTGCGAAGAATAAAAAGATGTGATTTATCACATAATGCCTAAGTAAATTTTGAATTCTGTTGCCTCAATGCCCTGCACACAAAAGTACCGGGGCTCTAGAGATAATTAGACAAAATAATGGAAGAAAAATCCATCAGAGTGTATCCAAGTTGGAGATTTGACCTCTGCCTTGGCCATCTGGAACACAGAAAACTGTAGTGGGGTACACCTATTGCTCTGGTTTTTTTTCATTAAGATCTCTGCTTTGAAATTTTTTCACATAGGTGATGGAGAGCTAAAGGGACTTTTGGTCTAACCCAGTAAAATTGTTCAAGTGTTCATAGCAAAGCTGACATGGTGTTTGAAAGTAGTTTCTACCCTTAGTAATTAAAAGCATAGGTTTTTCAAAATGACAATATTTATTGCAAGCTCTGCTCTCCCCCAGAACCCAGCTCCATCCAAGCATTGAGTGAAATGACAAAAGAAATTGCAAATTCTTGTATGGCCTTTCATATCATAAAACAATTGCTACTGATGCAGTGAACAATGAAGTGATATAGTAGTCTGAGTAATTGCATCTCACATAATCTATAATCCAATCCTTCTTGCTACAAATGACAGAAGTATTTGCAGTTGCTGAGACAGATCACCAAATCTGCCACTTTTCATTCCTTTTTAATTCCTTTGTGGACTTAGTTATCATCTTACAGGATTTAAAGGAGTGACTTTGTAATTTTGTAATATTTTTTCCCAACACCTGAGCTTTTCTTGTCCCCCTGAGTGCTAAAATGGGCTCAGTCATAATCTGTAGTTTTTCCACCTGAAAAGCACCATTGAAGCTATTCCTAGTGCTCAAAATAAAACAAAGATGTTGAAAATGTAAGTACCCAGTTCTCAGCACTGGATGATCCTGTCTCCTACTAAAGCCGTTTGAAAGCCTTTTCAAAGATAATTAAGACCATGAAGAAATAAATTTTGCATAGTTATGGTATTTTCTTTCTTCCATTGCACCAGAGATGTCTGAGGCCTAAGAAGCAAAGTTCAGAAGATCAATGAAATAAAGAAATACACGTCATAAATTAATTCATCTCAGTTATCAGTATGACCAATGGATCAGAAATTTAGATGGAAAGAAAACAAAATGCTATTTGAAGGTGTTTGCATTCTCTTTAAAGCAAGGGAAAACAAAAATAAATGCTCTTTGGAAAAAGTTTTGAATACTTGTTTTGTAAGTGAATGTAAATACCAGCACTCCAATTCAGCAGATGACCCAAGTGCATAACATTAATTTTGCTATAAGGAGAAATAGACATTAGCATAGAAGGTATCCTGGGTTTGGAGTTTTGGCACATAATTGTACCTAAATCATTCATTATGCCAAATAATTTCTAGTTCTTTTCACACTGATGTTGAGTTTTATATTTGCTTGACAGCTGGCATTCCACTTGACCTAGGATAACATCTGTGATGAAAGAGATTAGTTTTCTTGTAATATATGTTATTTGCCTACCAGCATATTATGGATATATATAAAAGCAGATAAAAATATAATTAATACACTGGCAAAGGTTTGGTTACACCAAGTAATGATTGAGTTTCCTGGATAAAGTATGTATGAAAGAAATTAGATACTTACTTAGATACTTGCTACTATTAGATACTTACTATAACTTAGAGACACTTAGAAGATTAGGTGCAAAAGCTTATTTTATATTTGATAATCAAACAGAATTCAAACCTCTGTGTATGTTTGGGGTAAAGGCTACATAATTGTTTTCATAAAGAGATGTTCCATTGTAGATGGAAACAAAAATACCAGTCCTTTCTAAGGAGCAAGGGGGATGAGCTGTGTGGTGTGTTGACCTTGGCTAGACACCAGGTGCTACTCTATCACTCCTCTCCTAAGCTGGACATGGGGAAAGAATATATAAGGAAAGGATCATGTTTTGAGAAAACAACAGGGAGAGATCATTCACCACTTATTGTCACAGGTAAAACATACTTGGCTTGGGAAAATTAATTTAATTAATTAATGAAATCAGAGGAGGCTAATGTGACGTAAAACCAAATCTCAAAACACCTTTCTCCTACCCTTCCCTCCTTCCTGGGCTTAACTTTATTCCTGATTCTTTACCTATTCCTCTACAGGATACAGGAGGACAGAGAATGAGAGTTACAGTCAGTTCCTCACACATTGTCTCTGCTCCTTCTTACTACTCATGGGAAGGACTTCTCATACACAACTGATGGACTTGGGCTTGGGCTTGGTGGGTGGGTCCATCTTGAAACCAGCTGAGAGTGACTCTGTCAATCACGGGGGAAGTTTCTATCAGGTTCTCAGAGAAGCTGCCCCTCCAGCCCTTCCCACTACTAAAACCTTACCATGCAGATCAAACACAACTTTCCACAGGAAGAAGGATAATCAAAGCCAACAAAGTTTTCAGCCACATATGACAATTATAATTTTGTAACAAGCACTGGGCTTCTTTGGCTGAATGACTAAAACAAAAAATTAGGATAATGCTTAGCTCTGGGTCAGACACAAGGAATTGGTGTCTTTCTCACATGGCAACATGTCTATTGCAGGTGAGGGTTTTTTGGGGCGAGTGGGGTGGTGTAGAGAAAATAAAAGATCAAACTGAGCTTTTCATCTAACTAAAACAAAACTTTTATGTTTACCATTTACTTAATGCTGGATAAAAATGTGAAACACCATTTCAAAGCAAAAATTGTCGTTTGGATTCTTTCAGTATCTCTTCAGTTTTTGACAATTGTTTTGAATTAGACTTAAACTCCTAAAAAAAAACCTTTAGCCTGACTCAAAAAGACACCACTTTTCAACTAATAACACTTGTTGATTTCCTTCTACATTTGTTATTGCCTGTAAGTACCAGGTTTTGAAGTTAAGAAATGGAAAGAAGTGGTTTAGAAGGAGAGAAAAGAATGAATTGCCTAGTTGTTGCAGTTTGGAATCCTTCCTTTTGTTTCTCTTAGAGAATTTTTACCCATACATTACCCATAATGACTGGGTGCTTAGGAAAGACAATAGGAAGGCTGTTCAGTTAGAACTTGTAAGTAGCTATCCCTTTATTGAACATTCCCTCTGAGAGGGGGCAGAGATCTCATGAGAGCTGGGCTGGGAAAAAGGGAAGTGGAGTAGTGGCTCACTCTCTTTTTTCCCCTTGGCGCTGAGGACAGGGAAGCTGTCATTGCTCCTCACCAGTGTGGAGTTTTCTGGCTCCTGCTGCCTGCTTCTCCCGTGAGTAGAGCTCTGCCCATAACAGCGGCCGCTCCGCTGGGACCTATTTCCCACACTACTCCACTGAACAAGGGACCCTCCCCACCATCTGCTCTGGNCCAGGGAGCCAGCCTCTGCCGGCCATGATTCGGGAGCCAGGCTACTCTGCCCAGCCCTGCCGTACCCCTGCTACAACTCCGGGGTATTTGCCTAGAAGACTCCCTGACTCCATCCCTCCCTGCCATTACTGCCGGGGAGAGACAGCTGAGACTCGCGCTACAGTGCCCCCTGCAACCAAGGAGGAGCCATCACACCTGTCCGGCCCAATTGCTAACAGGGAGTGAGAAGAGACTGTTTACTGGGTTTTCTCTGTTCTTGTTTGTTGTGGTTACTATTGTTGTTTGTCTGTCTTGAAATATATATATATATATTAGTAAAGAACTGTTATTCCTTTTCCCACAACATTGCCTGAAAGCCCCTTAATTTCAAAAATTATAGTAATTCGGAGGGAAGGAAATTACATTTCCTATTCCAAGGGAGGCTCCTGCCTTCCTTAGCAGACACCTGTCTTCAAACTGGGACATAGTGATGGATTAATTAATGATTATAAGTAATAAAGATTATACTTTTTGATCATGAGTAACTGCGTACCTCTGTGTTGCTTTCTCTTTTGGGGTGGGATGCCACAACTTATGAGTCCTATCTGGTTCCTATAGCTGATATGCTCGAGTTGGAAGCTAGTTGTTCTGTGAGGAAGGAAAAAGATGCAATCTTAATGTCACCAATGGCTTTTGAGGAGCCATTTAATATTCTTCCTTCTTCTCATGAGAAGACATGATCTTGTTTCTCTTTCAGGACTAAATGTTGCATCAGGAAAAAAAAAAGCCTGATTGTCACTGTATCAAACATAATTCTTGCAGCTGGAAGCAAGAAGGACTCTCCTTTAGCTGAAGTGGAAAATTTCTATACATCATCACGCAGGCAAATTTTTCTAAATGGAATAAGGACTATAATAGAAACAAAGTCACAGCTCTATTCCCTGACTGGTGCAATAAATTAGTTGATGGTGTAAAATCAAGGAAGAATTTCTGCAATACACTGTGTAAGTTACACATTCTCCCACATCTCTAGGACCATGAATGTTATCCCTGAGGAGCAATGCAACCATATGCCATCTCTGAGCAGAGCTATATGTAAAGTACCAGAGGTAACATGGAAGAATGTTCCCCATAAAGGTAATTACTCAAAAACCCCTAGTTAAGTTGCCTCCGGTGATTTTTTTTTATTTTACCATGTACCTGAATATTCCAAATATTCACTTAAATCAAGACAATGGAATTCCCAATTTTTCTACTTGTCACATATATCTGTGACTTCATGTAAAGTAGAATCAGAAAGTAATTCAGCGTCCTAAAGACCATGTATCTAGGCTCCTATGGCCTGAACAATAAAAAACAGGCTAAAAAAGAGACACATGAAAGTCTCAAAGGAAAACCAGGTGCTTTCCGTAAGATTTACAAACACACACAAAACTAATAAGTTGCAAAATCATCTGCATAATTAAAAAAGGTACCTTTCTACATATTCCCCCTATTCTCACCAAGTATGCATACCATGGTGATGTACTGTTTGCCCTATCTAGATACTAATAATGTATTTTGCACTTAGCTTCAAAGATCATGTCATATCATGTTCATCTGCTATTAAAACTGTATAAAACCTTCTTCAGAATTCATTCTTCTATGCCAATTCCAGCTTGTCTCAGGTGACACTTGCTAAATTAGACAAACTCATTTTTTCAGAAGAGCACAAAAAGCATTTTAAAAAGCACAGAAGTTATTCCACACCCCCACCCCCGCCCCCCCCAATTTCCCTATATTGCAATACTATGGAAAAATTGTTCAGCAGAGATAAATAAAAGTGAAATATGTCTTTTTGGAAGGTAAAATGCCTTCATGTTTCAAGCAAGTTTTTCCAGAAGCTAAGAAGTTTTTCTGATTTGTAATTTGAGGCAATAGTCGTTAGTGGAATTCAAGTAACAGGCCATAAAAAAGAAGTGAGAAAAGGAAGGAAAATGTCTTTAGTAAGTAGTCTTAGATTATTGTCTGTAATTTGCCTGTGCTGCTGTATTATGACACGTAATATCAAGAACACTATCAAGCAGCAAGGAGGAATACAATGTGTTTGCCTTACAAATTGAAACGACTTTTTGCTACTGACAATAGTGGAGTGATCAGCTTATCTTTCAAAACAGAATTAGAAATGGCACCATTATTTATATGACCTGAAATTCACCTTTTTACCCCTCTCAAGGAGAAATAGACAAATGATCTTCTTTTATACATTTGAGTAACCTGTTTTAAAACAACAGTAGAATTATGCATATTACATAAGCAAGATTTCATCAGAAGATTGCTTAATGTTCACTGTGATGTAGTGGTCTTGGCTAGGTTAACATATACAAAAATTGTATCTTGCAGAAGGCTGCAAAGACAGGCAATTCTTAAATGGTTGAGAAGTTTTGGTGAATGAAGCTGGGAAGAATCCTGTTAATTCAACTCTCTGGATAATTGTGGAACCATTATCATGATGTCTTCACACCACCATGTTCCTATACCAAAGGCATTCTCAGATAACATTCTGTGCCAGCTACTCTGCCACTTGATTTTTGGGACAACTGGGACAGAAAGCAATGAAGACTTTACCTTAATTATCAGGTAGTGTTTCACTTCCTGATCAAGAAATCATCATCAAGGAAAACTAAGACTGAAAGGCAGCCCTACGTGTTGGCATGGGCAATGCACAGAACTCAAAGGAAAAGCGTTTAACTACTGATTAGCAACATTATATCTTAACAAAATCAAAATAGAGAAAACTAAAACCTCCATCTCTGGTAAACCTGAAATTTAAATGGTTACATGTAGTATTATATTACATTGTATTACAGTGACTACATTCTATTCTGTTGTGTTGCACTGCAGAGAAGAATGTAGTACTGAAACAGACCTGTCAAAACACAGGTTTTGATTTGACCATGAGGTGGCAGCACTGCCCATCACATTAGATGATTAGCCAGAGGACACTAGGTTTTCACTGGTGAAGATGCAAATATTCTGTATATTTCTATGTTAAAACATGCATGTTGCGACTACAGTAATACATTCCTAGGACAAACACAGAAAAGGAACCTTTTATTTGTCTACAATTGGTAGCTGAGAGAGCATATTTGATTGAATGAACTCTGCTTTGGTCCCCAAACAAGAAGTAACACTCAAAATTTTGCATTAACATTGCAGAATCTTTTCCCAGTGAGAAAAAAAAATGGCATGGTACAAATAACCTGTGAAAGTGTTAATCATAGGATCATACAATCAGAATAGTTTGGGTTGAAAAGGGACCTTTAAAGGTCATGTAGTGCAACTCCACAGCAATGAACTGTGCAGCAATGTGGAACATCTTCAACTAGATCAGGTTGCTCAGAGTCCTGTTCAATATGACCTTGAATGTTTCCAGGAATGAAGTTTCTACCACCTCAATGGACAATATGTTCCAGTTTCACCACCATTACTGTAAAAAATTTCTTCCTTATAGCAAGTCTGTAATGGGGAAGAATAATTTTTGCATTTGTGATTAGTTTTATTAGAAAAAAAATTATTTAAAAGAAACAAAGGTTGGAATGTAAGGAAAAATTGTGTCCATGGGACTGCTTATAATTTGCCATTCCAAGAGTTGCCAAGCAACCATTTCACATGGGAAAATTCAGCTTTCCAAAATGGTTGAATAACATTCTGTCCCACAGGAAACACTTGATGAACTACTTGTGCTGATGATGTCTCTAACATGGCTGTATCTTTATTTGGGAAATGGCATGCCAATATTTATTTTCTTGAAACTGAGTAAAAAGGCAGTACTGAGTAACAAGAAGTATCTCCCGCAGAAAAAAAAATAATGCGAAGATCAGATTAATATGAGAAGAAGACTACTCTATATTCAAGAGACTGGACAGGATTTTGAAGCAGTTAAGTCTGAAATCCAAGATATGACTGCAACTTACATAGCTATCCTCAAACTAGTTTTACTGAAGTTGGCTTTCGTATGGATAGACTTAGTCATACAAAGCTCTGGCTAGACACGTAGTTCCTCACACTTTCAGTGAGCTTGATCCTTGTTCCTGGACGAATGCTCATTTAAGGATTTTTTTGGTAGCTTCAAGGTAACTAACACAGAAACTCCATTTCACACCTGTAACTACAGGGTAGACGTGGTTTCAACATCTTTGTGTCCACATGGCTAGCTGTTCTATGTCTCTCTAGACACTAGGTTGCCCATGAAGTAGAAGGACAAACATATTAGAATTATTTTGTCATGTATGTATGTCTATAAGAAGATATTACAATAGTTTCCTTTGTATATAATTTAAAAAGCAACTTGGATACATATTCTGCAAAGATTTATGCAAAATATACTCTTCAGCTTTCTTTTCTGGGTGCAGGATGCCTGTGCAGTAGGACAAAGTGTTGTCAGTTGAGTTCAGGATTTCAGCTGATGCAAAAGGGTAGTGGTGAGAAAGCTGAAGCTCTTATGTTAAGCATACACAAATGGTCCTGTTTAATACAAATACTCCCCAGCTACACACTGAACAAAGGTTGTAAAACCCAAGAACAGAACAGAGGTTGTAAAACCCCAGTACCCTTGACCCTGAAAAAAGTCCAGGCTGAGTTTCACCCATCAGCAAATTACATGTGGTGAGCACATTATAGCCATAATCTCAATCTTTCTGATTCTTAAATCTTTTTTCCGCTGTGTGACGTGCGAAAGACCATACACTGGCACAAGAGAAAGCATATGTTCAAGTAAACATTTCAGTAGTCTGGAAACAGCTATGTATTATCCATGGATAATGTTCCTTTCTCCACATCCCTCACATGGCTGATAAGGAGATTTGCTCTGGAGTGGATAATGGGCAGAACAGGTTGTGCGGTATTTGGCAAAGCAGAAGTGCCATTCTAGTGTTTTTCTTTCTAAGGTGAATAATTTACAGGTTTTTTTCTTATTTTTATCAATTAGATAATTAGCTATAATCTGCCTCTATGCTGTCTGAATGAGAAACAATCAGCCTAAAATTTGTTTTTGCATGGTTAGTGTTGCTTATTCACTGTAATCAATTGGTCCAATGGGACTGGTCTTTTCCCTAAAGGGATGAACTTAGCTAACTCTTACAGGACAATAAAAAACTAGTACAAATAACACCAAACAAAGATAAGCAACTTGCAAACAACCAAATTCACACCCTCAATCTTCAATCTTCAAGTTAGTATGAAGTATTCACTTCTTGGTCCTCCAGCCCAAATAAATAGGTAGCCCTAATCTTTCTAAGACCTTGAGAGTGAAGGCCTTCAAATGCAACCATTAGTTGCAAAGTTAGAAATTCACAGATCTACTCTCCTGGCTGAGCTAGTGCTTCTGTGTTATCCTAAAAAAGACTCAGTGTTTCTGCATTCACCTGGTCCTGCAAGGACTGCAGCCTTCTGGCACAACTGTTGCTCAGCCATCACCTACTGGAGTAGGAAGAGCTGTCATTCTGCCCATTAATCTTTCTGGAATCTTGATGGTTACATACGGAACTGCACATACTCATGAAAATCTGAAGAGTCACATGTTGTTTCAGTATTTGTGCTTCGTTTATGCATGACCACAGTAAGAGCTGTGATTGCTACTCGTTTAAGACTGTTTTCCTGACAGACATTTAGCTCAAATATATAAGTAACATGACCTCTTAATAAAATAACTGAATTTTTCTAAACAATTGTTACTAAGGGGCCTCTTAAACTAAAGTATGTGTCTGAAATTAATACATGCTTCTAGATGAAATTTTCTACATTTTTAGTTGAGGTATAATATTTTCTTCTTATTTATGACTTTGCTAGGGCCGTAGGAATTGAAATAATTTTGATGGTTTTGACTATCAAAACAAAGAACTGTGTTGTTTATAGTTAGGAATAATTATGTTTCAGTGAATTTCACTGATACATACAGAAAGAAAATGCTGGAAAATTTGTACCCCTTCATTTTACCACCTAATAATTCAGCAATTGTCTTTGAAGTAATGTGGCTTCAGATACTATCTCAAAGGCCTGTGGTACACAGGTGAGGAAGTGCAAAAGAATAAACACACTGTAGAACTTAGAGATGTTTTTCCAAACTGCTGAGGCTGCTAAAATGTCTGTGGACCTCTACACTAGACTCAGACTAGTTTGAAATTATTCCCAGATGCCCATGAAACCATCCTATGGCTTTGGATTGCTACAGTTCAAAAATGTTTCAGCAACCTCCGTTTTCAATAGCATCCTTAATAGAGCCTCTTGTGCAGCATTTTTCTTAGGTCTGTTTTTTCATGTCCAATGCAGCCTGTCCTTACAGACAGAAGAGTACAGCCCAAAGAAAGTCAAAGGATGGAATCTCACAAATCCGCATTTACTATTAAGCAACTCTAATAATCCAGGATTTTTCTTTCAGGCACGGCACAAAAATTGATGGATAAGGCTTACCAGCTGAACTAAGTGGTACTAGGCATTATGTGAAAGGAATGATTTTTCCCTCAGGATGCTTCAACGGCTTTTTTCAAATCTAATGACTGTTTCTGTTAAGTCTGTTTCTAGTTACCACACATTTTTTTGTTTGTTTGTTTTAGAATAAACTGGAGATGTTTAGGAAACAATAGATTGCATATAAAAATGGGTGTCAAAAATACAATAAAATGTTGTCCTTACCATCTGTTTTCTTTGATTCATCCCCCACATGAAATTTATCTTTTCTGTCCAATTTATTGTCTTCCTTTAATTCACCTAGAAAGAAGAAATAAGAAGCAATAAGAAACACTATAAGTGTTTTAATGCAGAGTTCATTTTAATGCTTATAATTCAATGAAATTGCAACACCCAAAGGAGATGTTCCTTAGGAGGAAAGGTCTGAATTCAAAAGGAACTGAATTAACACATTTTCATAGAACAAAGCACCAGAAAAAATTTATCCAACTCCTACGGATAGGCAAGTTTTACAATTTACTTATAAATTTCTTCTAATTATCGAAACCTTTTAAACTTCATATGCAAACTCACAATTCCTCTGATTGTATGTAGGCCATTAAAAACCTGAGCATAAGCTTCATTTCAGAATCAGGAGTCTGAAACATTTATGCTTTCCAAAGAAATAAAATCCTGCAAGATTTCATCATAAGTGTCTGTTTTAAAGAGACGTCTCAGATACCCTGAACAGGCCTATGTAATTTTGCCTTACTTTCTCTTACCAGATTCCTTTAGACACAGATTCATTTGTGTTTGTATCAGGGAAAAATCATCCTAGCATTGATCACTGCCTATAGTGTCTCTGTAGCAAACCAGAAAATCAAGGCCTTTGGCAGAGCAATGGTTCATGCAGAATGAAAATAGCAACTTAAGATGGGATGTATTTTGTGAAGCCAGAAATGTCAACCAAGAGTCACTCTTTTTTCAGTCCTCTATTAGTCATACAGCAAAGCACATCAGACCATCCCTGCCCTGAATGAGAATTCTGAATGCTAGATCAAATAAAAAATAACTTAAAGGGAAAGCTGTAGCAGAAGAGAGCCATTTCAGCTGCAGTGTCCAAACAGCAAGAAAGGTCTTCTTCCTTTCGTGATGCACACCTCAACACAAAAAGCTGCAAAAGTCTCACTTTAGAATTTTGTAAATGTGAGGCTGTATTATAGTGATGCTTATTCCATTTGTATTACTATTTTTGGTAGTATAACTACTTCTCAGCCTTTGGATCAAGATTAAAGGTATTAAGTGTTAAAGAGGATATGATCTGCCTTCAAAATACTCATGGGCAGTGGACATTTATTTTTGGAACAGCTCAAAAAAAGAAAAGTTTTAGAGAAACTAGGTCTCCCTCTTCCACAATGTGCCTTAACCATTAGCATATTTATTATTCCTGGACGGTAGTGGGCCAATCTCTCTCTCCAATTAAACTTCATCATAAGTATAAAAGATGAATATTTTTCAAACACTAAAGTATTTAACAAAATGAAACCAAAGCATGTTCTGTTCAGCTCTTTTTTCAAAACTTTTCATGTTTATTTTCCTAATCTCACTGTGTGGGTGAAAAAAAATTAATGCAAGATGATACAGGACAAGCAGCACTCTCAGCTGATCAGACTGCCACTGACTTGGGGTCTTTGTACAGATAGGTTATAAGCAGATGCAGGGTTTAGGTGTCAGTTTGATGAAGGTGGTCGTAAAAATAAAAAGGGCACAGTCTTCAGGAACTGAAACAAAAATGTACCTAAAAAAGCACAAAAGTCTTCTTGCATTTTCTCCACCATCATACAGCTGCTGGTAATGATGAGCTAACAATGCTTTTTTGACCATTGCATAAACAAGTTGCTTGACCCTAAGTGTGTGCAGGAAAAAATGCTGAACATCTACACATATACTATTTGAGTTCAATCTCTCAGAGAAAGCACAGGGCAGTGGATGACAGAGAGACTTTAAATTCACCCGATAACACAATTTCTGAACCTTTAGTGAATGCTATGAAAAGTGGACTTTTGAGTAAATATCTATCCTGTCATATTGCCAGCAGCAGAGCAGAATGATGATCATAATGATCTTTTTGAAAGGGATTACAGAGGCAGAGAACAATAAGACAAATACATTAGATGAGATATTAACATATAGGCATAAAGGAACCTGTGGTGAATCCAGAGATATGAATATTAAGATTTTATTGGTCCCCAGAGATTGTGCAGTGAGTGTACCTTGGAAAGGCTTTATCCCATAAATAAAGGAGCAGAATTTCTTTTCCTGAGGAAGACACTAATTTTCAGAAATCATTATAATTCATTTCAAAGCACTTTTGACACCTGCAGCAGAGACACATTACTGAAAAAGGTACTAGCAAAATCACTACTGCACACTTAAACCCCCGTATTGTTAGAATCATGCAAAACAAAGGAGTGCAGAAGAAAAGTCTGGTGCAGTCTAACTGGGATTTCATATGTCCCTAACCTTTCTGTCTTCCTGAGGGGCGCACTCCCATTCACACATGTAACACTGTCTGAAGAAAAACCCCATACATTAGAGAGAATGACAGCTTTGATTCCCACTGTCCTTCCAATCTAAAAAACCCCTCATTACAAAGGAACTACTGGGAAAGGCCAGCAACCCTAAGAATGATATCAGGAATGTTTTAAACAGAATTTCTGCATCTCCTGCCATCTAAACTCACTGCTTGAACCTGGACTTTCAAAGCCTAAATGCTCATTCAGTCTTTTTCTAAGAGGAGGTTTCTAAGTGTTTTTTTCACTAGTTTTGGACTGTACGATACTAATCAAGTTTGTGATAAGTCACATAGGTGACTGTACTGCCATTTTATTATATTAGCTTCAGGGAGCAGGAGCTGAGCAGGGAAGGACAGTGAGATGGCCAAGAGACAAGTGATCTCTTCTGTTGGGTTTAATAAGTTTTTTTAATGTTTAATGGAATTTTCAAACATTTTTTCTGCTTTTTTTGGGTGCAGAATGAGATTCTTATTTTAACTCAGTTCTACAGCAAGTTAAAAACACTGGAATAAAATTTCTGTCAAATAAACCCTCAAACGATAAAGGCTCATGACTGTTCTTATAAAAAAATCAACTGAGCAAAGGAAGGATCGATGAAATAAATTCTAAAAAAAGAGAGAAGAAATATTTCCCTGTCCCAAAACATATTTTGATCTGAGGTTCAAATCAAAGATGCCTTTAATTGGCTTTAAAATGAGTTTATAAGCCAACTTTGGCTTCTTCTCTGTCAGTTACTCAAGCAATGAAGATGTTCATTGAAGCAGGAATATTTGTTTCCGCTTTCCATCCTGAGTATCATAAAAGACTACTTCAGTTCCATGAGAAAACTAATTTTTCCTTTTTTCTAAGCAGGAACGATGAACCCCATCTACAGAAGAACGTTACTTGGACTTTAATTTAGTTTCTGATTCCTGTATGTAGGTGACTATGCCTATGTTCAGGAAGAGACTCTAGGCCCAGTAATGGTATTTCAGGACATCAGGTTCCCCCATTACTAAGGTGAGGTACTGGTTTTAGGGCTGGATTTATGTTTCAGTGGAAGGAGGGAACTCACCATTCTGGACATGCTGTTTGTCTTCTCCCATATTGTGATGAGGATCCATTTTCTTATTTGTCCTAGGTGCATTTTTCTCTTGATAGGCTTCGTGTTTGCTCATACCACTTTGCCAAGTGCCATTTACAGGATTCTTACTGGAATCTGCACTTTTGCTTTCCCCAGGATTTGGTTCTTTGCTCTCTTCTGTCTTTGCTTCTGCAACATCTTGACCTGGCTTCCCATCCTGTTCATCTCTTTCCTTTTCATCTGTTCCCTGATAAGCATTTTCCTCTGATTCTTTCGTAGCTTTTTCTTCTGCATCCTCAACAAATAGAGAAGCCAAACAAGGAAAGAAATCACAACTATCAGTCAATTTGACAAGAACAATTCATGTATCTAAATCTAATTCAGCTTTTCACATGACAACAAATTTACTTAGATAAATGTAGGAACTGATTTGACAACAGAAAAAGGACATAGGAAGACATTTAACAAAATATTCTGAAAATAACACCCCTGGTTGTCCTAAATGTATGTACATGTCCTTTTTTTACCATATGAAGTTCACCTTTGAAAAGTGGTTCCTCAAAATTCTTAAAAGGCAAAAAGAGATACCAGCTACTGAAGGCTGTAGGGATGTCTCACAGATTTCACAGAATATTCTGAGTTGGAAGGTACCCATCAAGTGCAACCTTTAAGTGAATGGGCCATACAGAGGTCAAGCCCATGCTCTAACCAACTGAGCTAATCTTAGGGTCTCATGGCATACAAAAGAATTCCTCTCATTTGGGGATCTGAAAAAAAAAGCTTTATTTTGCACCTGGACCACAGGACAGAACTTTGCCTCAGGAGAAATGGGCTTGCCACAATACAATTGGATGAGTGTCTCTTGTCAAAAGCATTGTCAGAAAATACTTTATCTAAAAGTATTTGTACCTTAGAGTGTTTGTTTATTCAGGGTTTTTTTTTTTTGTTTTTTGGGGTTTTTTTTGGTTTTTTTTGTTTTGTAGCTCTTAAATGATGATCATTTAGGTGCAAAAAAAAATCACTAATAAACTCATTTACTTTTCCCACACAGTATGAGAAATTTTTTATAAATATCACACTCAGGATAAAAAAAGCTCACTGAGGCTTCTAGGGACAATGCCATTACCAAAGAGAATACAGTATGGTACAAATAATTCAATGATAGTTTTAGCTACAAAAATAGCAAAAAAGTCTCTTCCTTTCTGCTCCCCAATTTCTATTTGCTGTCAACAAACAGTAAATATTTCTGTATTCTCTTAATAATAATTGTTTTTATTGGTAATGCATCTTGACTGCAAGATACCAGTTTGACAAGGGTCAGCAATTTAAGGCCCTGCTGTGTGGCAGGCCTTGCTGCCAGACAAACAAGGAGAGTAGTGCAGAAACTTGCTGCAAGTCAAGAGAAAATAGTAGCCAAGCAAAGATATTGATGCAAGTGCTCTGGAGTCCACAAACACTTCCTTAGTCCTTAGCCCATACAAAGGTATGCTGAGCCATATGTTTGTATAATTCTTTCAGAATTAAAAAAATATGTATGCTTGTACTGCTAAATGAACCTAGAAACACAGAAATTATGTAAAAGTCCCCCACAGGTCTGCCTTGCACATAAGATTTTTACATAGTAAATGCTTAGTCAAGAAAATATATATGGTATGTGTTGAAATTAAATTCTTAAAACTAGTTATCTGTGAACTTCATTCACTCAACACTCCTATACTGTGAGACACTGAACATGTTAAATGCTTTGCTTGTTTGGTTAGCTTTAATTTGGTCCATAAGGAACTGTTAGATATTAAATAACAAAAAACCCAACCAACCAACCAACCAACCAACCAACCAACCACAACAAAACAAAAC
>VZTJ01002458.1:1127-14482 GCA_013397795.1 Orthonyx spaldingii | reverse complement strand
CCCCCCAAAAAAAAACCCCAGTCCCTGGGAAATAAAACAGATTTGGAATTATGTTTTTGTTTTCACTTTCACGAAATGCCTAGAAAGAGTTTTTCCTTAATGGCAAGTTTTAATCACAAAGGAAAACTTGGTTTGAATAATACATGATTTCTCAAACCTTTAGACAGGTCTTTCAGTTGGAGAGGAGAAATCTGCTCTAGCACTTTGGAAAACTATGCCAAATCCCTAAAGTCACAGCCACATAATCCATTAAAATAAAACAACTCCGTTAAATAAGAGATTGAGCAACAACCATTCAGATATGAGAATATAGTGTATCACAGTTTCATGAAGACAACAAAAAAAAACAGTGAAAGATTCCTCCTTTTCTTTAGTTCCAAATCTAGTCTAAATCACCTAAGGCCTCTAGGATACCTTGGACAGTCATCCATCCCCTTGAGCTAAGAGACAGTTATACCTAAATGATTCTCAAAAGATGGCTCTCAGTATTTCCAAAAGACCTCCAATAACAGAGATTTGCTAATGTCTAACTTATTAGACATTATAATAATGTCCATAATAACCTGTTAATTTTTTCTCCTCTTAACGGTCCAGGATATTTGAATAAAAAATATTTTCCTTATTTTGTAGCTGCAGTAGTCTTCAAAAAACTGCTTTCAGCTATACACTTTCTTAGACATAAACAAGTTATCATAATTTTCATTGCTGTACTCTGCATTGTCTACAACTGGTTCATATGTTTTGTCAACTGCAGTGGCCAAAACTGGACACAGAACAAAATTGAGGGCTTTGTTACTGCTGAAAAGATGAGAAGAATGCCAGAGGGGTCTTAGAAGCAAAGTCTTTGGGGGGAGGGGGGTGTTTAGTAGGGGGAGAGGTTGCTTTGCTTTGCTTTGCTAGNACTGCTGAAAAGATGAGAAGAATGCCAGAGGGGTCTTACAAGCAAAGTCTTTGGGGGAAGGGGGGTGTTTAGTAGGGGGAGGGATTGCTTTGCTTTGCTTTGCTTTGCTTTGCTGGTTTTTTTTTCAGTGGTGGTGGGATGTTGGCTGGGATTATTTTTCAGTTTCATGATGGTATTGTACCCTGGTCAACCTTCAATCAACACAGCCCTCGTAGTCTTCTGAAATGTTTGCAGTCCTTCACAGACTGATGAGACCACACATTTTGCAGCATAGTTCCTAATTAATTTTCCAGGTTATCACCAAAAATATGAAACCAGCTGTGAATACAGAATATCCTGTCCTTCTCTCCTGAATTATCCCCCATCTACCATCCACCTCTAAAACTACCACTCCCTTTCAACCTGAACAATGAACAATTGATAAACCTGTATCTACAAATACTGTTCCAACTATTTTTGCACCCACTGTGAGTCTGATTTGTGACTTTAGGGGAACACTCTTACAATTTTTTTTTCTCCCATTGTTCACATCCTCTTTGTTATGCACAGTTACACCATGTAAGAAGAGTAAAAGAAGAATATGAGGAACAGATGAGTCACAATGTCCCTATCTTTCTGAATTCAAAGTGGGTTTTGAACTCAAAAGTGGATTCTTTCAAACTAACCATGCTTACTTGGAAAACAGTTAGATTAAAGATGAGCTTGAAGAAGAAGAGGTCAAAAGAATTTTTATTCTTTCACTAAGAAGCCTGGCTGTTACCTTTGGTGGCTTGCACTTTCCATTTCTCCCTGTTCTGCTGCACTATCTCAGTCCAGGTGGCTTTAAAACATTTGAAGTCCACAGCGAGTATGGAGCAGTTGAGTGAGGCACTTCCTTCGGACTCAGTGCTCTTGACACTTGATCTTTTAACTTCGGAGGAACTAATGCTATTCAGACTGGGACACAGTATCACAAAACACAGAAGAAATCAGTATCCCATACACTCAAATACAGCTAAGAAAAAATAACAGGTGAAAGTCAGATAACAGAGCCACCCTGGAAAAACTAAGTTTGAATTCCTTATCCTTCCCCTCTCTCCCACCCCAGGCCAACCAACGTTAAAGCAAAGAGTACAACCTGAGCCAGTATTAGAAATAAAGGGCTGCTTTTCCCCATCTGTTTTTTGGCATTCGTAGTCACTAAGAAATAGAATCACTCAAAGTGCTGTCACTACTTTTTTATGTATCTCCACTCCCTAAATATTACTGGAGAGTCAGACAATTATAGAAATCAAATATGCCAAAGAAAGAGTCTCCTAAAGTTCACTGATGGGAGGCATTAGGCACAGGTCAATCTCTGTCAAGGGCTTGGTGACCTCAGCTGAGGTTCAGGCACTCATTTCTGTTACACATCCTACAGTTGACTTTTGAGGATGGATGCTTTATTGTGAACATTTTACTAAAGACAGCAAGGTTACTGACATAGAAAGATACTAGTGTGTGGTCTTTGTTTGCCCAAGAGCAAAGAAGTCACCTGGGAGAGCAAATCCTGACTTGGTAACCCTACTCTAGGGAGCACTAGCCATGTGGCATTTGAATCCCAAGATATGCCTTATCAATTAAACTACTAAAAGAGCAGTATCTCTAAAAACAGCAGTGCAGGTTGAATGGGCCAAGACTTCCTACACCTAAATTCCAGGTGAATTCTGGTGGTTCTTCACACATTTGCGTAACCCTGAATACTATCACAAAGGTGTACTTATTCTTTCCAGCCATCATTTGTGTTTCAATTCCACTTATACTTCTGGACATGAAGAAACAAGTGCCTCCCGATTACTGTCATTACCTTCTCTCTGACATTAGTGACTGAGAGAGCACTGAGAGTGTATCTGAGTGTGTATCTGATTGCATGGCTACAACCATTTGTGTTCCCTGCCTTAGAAAGCATGACTCAGGCTGATGCCACCCTCCTTCCTCTTGGACCTCCTCCAGGCTGGACTTCCCCTGCACAAAGGCACCTCATGAGGTGAACTGTGATGTCAACAATGCAGATATGGGTCTTTAAGCCACATGAAAGGTGTACACTGACTGTAGGGGGGAAATCCAGGGGGGTTGATTGCAATGGCAGCTCATGCAGAGTGAAGGGAGAGGGTGCAAGGTTATTCACCTGGAACGCCTAAATCCAGACACACCAGAGTGGGAAGCTTCATCAATTAGTGGAGTCACAATTTTCTCTGTCATGTCAGTCAGCACAGTAAAGGTGGGTTCCACAATGAAATCAATGAAACCTGAGCAGAAACACAAGCAGAGTCAAGCAGGCAAGAGGAGAACTTATGTGGAGTCCCTCCTTCAGTGAATACAGATGACCACACTGTAAAAGACAGTAAAAAAATTATACTTTGAAAGAGGAATAGGCAAATACTAGAAAGGGAAAACTGAGTTATAAATTAATCCCTGAACCAAGACCCTCAATATAGCATGCAATAAAATGTACCTACTTAAACAAACTTAGTGCTGCAGGTAGCCAAGAAAACAATGAAGTCCTTAATCCCTCCTAAAGCACACTGGGATCCAGGTTACAGTTACTACTGTTACAAAACCCTCCTATTACAATTTTTAGAGATCTGTTAATTATCAACAATTAATTATTCATTAATAATATTGTAATTTCTCTGACCAGGTCATTATATGTTTCTACAGCACTGGTGATTCTAGGTGATAACTGAACAACAAAAGAAGAGACCATGTGGTTCAGGCACCTGAATTTACAGATGTTTCAATCCACATCTTGAGTGGAAAGCAGTTGAGCATCCTCCTAGTTCCATTTCCTCCCTATATTTTTGCTAAATTTCTAAAAGGATGGACTATTAGGTGTATTTCATGCCAATAAAATTTAAATATTACTTTCAAGTAACATTCTGTAAATCTGGAGACACATTCAGTCTAATCTGAACATGTGAATCATGTCCCTCCATAACACTGAGTCAATCTTATCTATTAAAATTTAGAAAAAAAGAATTCCCAGGTAGCTAATCAGAAATGCATGCAGTATAAAGCTTGAACAGGAAATTGTATGCTAGATCACAACCCAGATAATCCCAGCAAACTTTATACCATATTTTTAAGCACTGGAAATCACTGACTGAGAACAATGTTAAGTGTGCCACAGGAATCCTAAGGATAATGAGAACTTGATTTACATGTTTGTGTGTCTGTCTGTCTGTATGTCTCTTCTATTCCTCTTCACTCAAAAACTTATTTACCTCTTAATGACCAAAGAAACCCAAGTCATAGTACCTTGTCATTCTGCTCAGCAAGTAATACCACTGCCATTTGCTCCATAGCCACTAAGACATGCAAATCTCTGATATTAGACATGTGAATATGTCACTAACTTCAACAGCAACACGGTGGGATCTGTTTCATGAGATACTGAACAGTTGCACATAAACGCATTAAACATTTGTGTTTAAGAAACAAGTTTTCCTTGTGAGAGATCTTGTAGCTCATCAACAAAGGCGACCAGAGGTGTCACAAGGGACCACAGGTAAACAAACTCAAGTACATAGGACAACTTTTCTTTGAGTAGCATTTTTCCTCTATTCCCTATAACTTGAATAAGTTATTCAACTATGTTACCTTTAAATGGGAATTATAATAAAGTTGGAATCATAATCTGCTATTGTAGAAAAAAATTAAGACTTCATTAAAAATTATGTAACTTTTTCCATATTCCCATGTGCCTCCCCCACATTGTGAGCTCTCACTCTTTACCTGAAGACACTGAGGTCTGAATATGGTGATTTAGTTTGCTAATTAAAACCCTGAATATCAAATAATTAGCCTGAGTTTTAAAACCTATTAATGCTAATGACCAGTTTATCATCCTTTTTCTCCTTCAATGGAATGAGCATGATAAACATTTCTGTACCCTAGAGACTAAGATGATTTTGCCAGTTAATGCTGCATGCTAAGAATGGATTCCAGGCATATGCCTACTGTTCATTCATTACACCTGTGAACATCAACACAGAAAAAAATGGGTAGAGGACAGTTTCCCTAAAGCCCACCATAAAAGAAAAAATCAGCAGCATGCACTCATCAGCCTTTATCCAATGTTTTCTGAAAGTGCATTTTTATTTCTTGACAGTAAAAGGACAAAAATAAAAGCATTTATCAGGTGTAAAAGAGGACAATGACAATAAAGGCTGATCTTCAGTAACACAAACTTCCTAGAGTTTGAGCCAGAGATGTATTAGCTTCTGATATTCTTATTGGGAAATATGAAAGTCTTGGTCTGGTTTTCTTTGCCGTTTTTTTCTCTCCTCCACTCTGACAAGGAGCTTGACTTCCCAACAGAAACCTCTCCCAATATCTGTACTTCACTATGGTACAGAAATATTTGCCATATTCTATTGAATAAGAAAAAGTATGATAAATTGGTGAGGAACATATCTGAAAGCTGATAAAATGGATGTGTAAGAGAAGTATCTACCTGTACTTTCCCTCACAGCAACCAGAGAGGGAGAGTTTATGTTCTCCCACAGCATGGCAATAAACCTATATCCAGGAGTCTTCAACATGAGTTTTAGCTAAGACTGTAGCACTTCAGGTTTGTTGCTGCTTTCATCCATGGAACTACTGGCAGAACACCTAGTTGTACAGTGGGTTGTTGTTGCATAGGAGTAATTGCTACAAGTCTGGTAACCAGGCTAGGCTTGTATAAGGCTCTTCAAACTCAGATTCTTAGGTGAACTGTCTAAATTTCCAAAGCCAGAAAAATTTGGGATGCTGTCTCTGGGACAATGGCTTGCCTACCAGGAACAATGAAATAATTTTAAACAGAAACAGCTCTTAGCCAAAAATATGAATCTGTAAATTCCTAGATTCAGGGAAATCTGTGTTTTGTTCTTTGAGAGAAATTTCTTGCTTCAAATTTTTTTTGTTTTCTTTAATATGTTTCCTGTCTTTCTGTTTTTCTCAGTTCCCTCAATTTCAGCTTCCATGTTATCTTTTCTTTTTTTATTCCTTTTGGCTGCCTATTCTCCAGTTGAGGCCGGAACATGTTCTTTCATTTACTTCACTTACTTCCAAGGTATAAAAATCCAGCCGCAAATCCACCTTTTCTGTGTTATCTTCATGGCCCCAAGCCCCCTGAACAGTTTTACTTCACTTAGCCCCTCTTGTTCTTTCACTAAATGTCAGGCTTGTTGCCTCATCCTTCCCCTACTTTTTCACTCGGTAACTGAAGGGGAGGTAGAGAAAATGCTGTTGGTGAGTGTGTAAAAATATCTCTTTTTCCTAATGGGTGGCAGAGAAAAAGGTTTGCTAGTTGCTTGGCTTCAGTGAAAAATAATGATTGGTTTAAAGTATTGGGAAGGAAAGGATGGAAGGAATAAATTGTTTTGTCCAGGCCATCAAAGGAACA
Organism: Orthonyx spaldingii; assembly: GCA_013397795.1. Lineage (NCBI taxonomy): Eukaryota > Metazoa > Chordata > Aves > Passeriformes > Orthonychidae > Orthonyx > Orthonyx spaldingii. Next base: position 8,174 of record VZTJ01002458.1, on the reverse strand, counting down.
GACATTACATTTTCATATACACCAATGACACTCATCCACATGATATTCCCATGTGTACCTTGTCTTCACAGCTCATAAAACCATGGAGTAAGTGTCATAACCAGGTACTGTAGTTATTTCTGCAGACACATCAGAGGTAACGTGGTATGGAACCACCACCATAAATTTAATGTCTCCTCTTTGAATTGTTGATCTGGGGCAAATAATGCCATTGTGCCTTATTTCCTCTCTTTAACATAGTTCCAAATGATGAGATCACTAGGATTTTAGTGCTATTGAGAAGATGTTTTTCTTTTAAGATGCTAGTTTGCAGCATCAAAAGGGACATACCTATTTGAGACTGAGCAACCATAGTAGATTTCCGATCACACAGAGGAGAGAAGGGCAGTCCTAGTTCTGCTTCTTTGTCACCCTGGAGAAAAAAATTGAGAAGAAATTAAAAAAAGCCAAGACACATTGCACTTTAGTATCTTATGTCACAACTGTAAAACCTCTCATTTTACTTTCTTTAATTAAGTTTGGATTTTCTTTAGGTTTGTTTTTTTTTTTAACATAAATTGTGGAGAATTTTGAGTCTGGTGGGAAAGTTGTAGTCCAAGAAAAAGTTGGTGAATTAAGCATCTTGATTCCAGTGACTTTTCATCAGAACTTTCCCTTGAACAAAACAGTGGTTCTCACTGCCATTCTCCAGAGTACTCAGAGCAAATCTTTAATGAGAAAACATCAGTGTCAGGACTGATTTTTCAGGGCTTGCACTTCTTTGCATGTCTTTTTCAGTCTTTCAGATAAGGCTGGCCGGATGCAGATTAGTAATTTTTTCCAAAGAAAACACTAAGAGTTTTCTGTGAGAAAGCAACCTGCTTGGTTGATGTGGGACAAGCTGTGGACACTGTCTACCTGGATTTCTCCAAGGCTTTTGATATGGTTTCCAATAGCCTCCTCCCAAAGACACTGATGCATTATAGTATAGACAAGTGGTCCATGCAGCAGGTGGGGAACTGTCTGACAGGCCCCAGCCTGCCAGCAAGTGGTGGTAAATAGCTTCTCTTCAAAGCAGCAACCTGCCACAAACAGGATACTCCAGCAGTCAATACTGGATCCAATACTGTTTAATATCTTTATAAGTGATCTGGATGATGGGATCTAGTGTACGCTGGTGAAGTTTGCTGATGATACCAAACCAAATGGGAAAGCGGACACTTCTAAAGGGAGAGTCATCCTGCAGGTAGACATGGATAGGCTGGAAGAGTGGGATCACAAGAACCTTATGAAGCTCAACAAGGACAAATGTAAGGCCTTACATCTGGGAAAACATAGTCCAGGACCACAACCCAGCTAGGGAGCAGCTCTGTGGAAAAGGACCTGAGAGTCCTGTTGGACAACAAGCTAGTGCAAGTGAACACTGTGGTGCTCTGTGAAGAAAACCAACAGAATGGTGGGCTGCATCAACAAGGGCATCACCAGCAGAGGTAAAGAAGTCATTACGCCACTCTACTCAGCGCTTGCCAGGCCACACCTGGAATATTGTGTTCAGTTTTGGTCCCCTATGCAAAAAAAGAAAGTGGATAGGCTGGAGAGGGTTAAGAGAAGGGCTACAGGGATGATAAAGGAACTGGGAATCCTGCCATGTAAGAAAGGACTGAGAAAACTGCGTTTGTTAAGCCTTGAGAAAAGAAAGCTTAGGAGAGACCTTATCACCATGTTGAAGTATTTGAAGTGTGACTACAAAGGAGATGGAGACCCCTGTTTTACAAGGGGGCACATGAAAAGATGAGGGATAATGGATACATGTTACTTCTGAAAAGATTTTGTTTAGAGATAGGATAAAAATTTTTCACAATGAGATCAGCCATTAAAATGATCTCCCCAGGGGAGTGGTGGATTCCCCAGCATTGGACACTCTTAAGATTCAGCTGGATAGGGAACTGGACCATCTTATCTAGACTGTGCTTTTGCCAAGAAAGGTTGGATCAGATGATCCTTCAGCTTCCTTCCAACCTGGTATTCTATGATGCTATGAATACAACATTTCACATTACCTTTAGATCACATTTACATTTTAACTAGTCCAAATGCCTACCAGCCCTTGGAACTGAAAGTCCTTTTCTATCATCACAAGATGGTAGAAGATCAAGTGTTATAACCACATATTTCCCAGCTTTCCAGTTTTTCAAGTCACATGTTTCAAAACACCCTTTAATTCAGTCACTCTGTAACATTGCTTTATGCTGAGAAGATATGCGAGCGATGACATACCTGCAATATTCCCCACAGAGCATTCAAATTTAAATAGCTTGTTAAATATACTCTAAAATCATTTCCTTAAATTAGCAGCTCACTATAATTGTGCTGACCTTCTTGCCAGTGTTCTGACTAATGTAAAATAGAAGCTAAAATATTCAGGAAACTAATCAGAGGAAAGCTTCTGTGGGTATAAGAAGAGCTGAATTCTTCTTATTTTTGTTCATATAAGATACATAAAATGGGGGCACAAGTCCTGTTAGGATTTTATGTGGAACAACAAGCAATAGTACCTTTCTACTGCAGAAAAATTCTGCTTTATGTTAGGAACCTGATATGCAAATACCGGGGTAAAACACCAACTAAACACAAATATTTCCAAGTAAAATTCCTTTACTATGTCAGCTGTGTCACTCAGAAAAATAATCTCTCAATTCCAGCTCATAATTCTTCTCTTACTCCTTAGACTTCCTAAAAATCCCAGTGGCTAATTGTCTTGGAAAGTAGCACTGCCTGCCTTTGTGACTACTCAGAGAGACACTTGATTTCTAAGCTGTATGAACAGCTCCTTAATGGCTAGCTAAAACACATTAGTAGAATTAATGAATTAAGGGAAGATGTTTCCTTTAAGAGATGCTCATAGATATTGAGTATAAAAAAACCAGTATTGTACTAAGAATCATTCACATCTACAGCATGGTCACTTGGTGCATGAAGACCTGTGTTATATCACATCACAAAATACTGGGAAACCACAGGGCTGGGGATCTTTTCTGATATAGGTTATCAGGCTTTATGTCTCTGCAGAACACTTAACAGAAAGAAGAGGAAAGGGTTTGCCATTAAAGACTATAGGGAAATACATATCCAATCATAGGTCAAGCAAGTTCCTTACAACCATAGTCCTCTTGGCTAGTAGTAGTTCTCAATATCATGGTTTAGGGATGGTATTCTCCAATTTAGTGCTCCTACTAAAAACCTCAAAACCATGCACTACTTACTCACTCCCAATTCCCTCTTCCCCTCCCCCTGCAGTGGGTTGGAAAGGAGAATTGAAAGCACAAAAAAGATACAGATCACAACTTAAGAACAATCTGCTGGAAACAGCAACGAGATAAGAAAACAAACAGTAATAGCAACAATATGAATAGCAAAATTGTACAAGAGAACAGCAAGTGATTCACATGCAGATGCTCACTATGGAGCCCAACCTGACTGCTGCCACGCTGTCCCAACACAGAAGAAAACCCTTCCACTATCCCAGGAAAATGATGTGAAGTGGTATAGAATAACATTTGGGTCCTAGCCATGCCTCCTCTGGCTGCTGTAAAAATTAACCCTGTCCTGTTTGCAACCAAGACAGTACCCACACCTTATTCTATACCATCTGCATCATGCCCAGATCCTACACTTTCCAACTATATACATATATATATATATATATGTATGTATTTACAAGCACTGTTACAATTTCTGTAGTTAATGGCCATCCCTCCAAGATGCCTGTTGAATTCATTTAGTCCATAACTGTGGATTCTGTCTGTCCAAGGTGTCTTCCAGGACAGGAGGGCCGGTGTGCTGTTGGGTGCTTGCAAGCTGCATCAGGAGCTCACAACTGGTGTATCTGGAGCAGTCCATGTCCATTGCTCATGATGGTTATGGCATACAGTGGCAGTGTCACCCAGCAGCCAATATTATACAATTCAACATTACAGACTCTTCTCATCCAAAAATCAAATCCCTTTGAGGCATACATTGTGTTTCCCTGTCGCTCTGTATTACACACCAAGTGCACCCAACTCCTCGAGCAAAACAATCCCACATTTACTTGAGGCAGGGCTGTCTTTTCATATTCCACATATGCACCACAGGGACTTTGTCCCTGTCTTGGGGTGATTTTATGATGATACTTTATTCCCTAACCATCTGCTTTATGCACTAAAATGGTTGTTGTAGCTTTAAGAGGAACCAGGGGGAGGGGCCAGAGTCTAGAACCCCCACGTGGGCTCTGTTCAAATCGCCTTAGGTGTGTGCTCCAGGCACCTTGGACTGGGATGCTACATCGTTCTTTTCATCAGATTAATTTTTTGCTAGCTTGAAGCAAGAATTTTTTTTTCTTTCCCCACCTTTTTCCCCAGACTCCAGCAGAGATACTTCAGGGTTTGTTTGGGGTTTTTTTTGCTTTTTGGGGTTTTTTTTTCCCTCTTTCTTGAACTGTTTCGGGTTTGCTTTGGGTTGGTTTTTTTTTAGGCCATCTGGGGAGCCAGCAGGAGCCACTCCAAACCCGAGACCTCGGAAAAGCTGAACCAACATTTTAAAGGACACTAAAACCCACCAGTTTTGCCTGCTGCAAGGAAAACACTTAATGACAGAAAGGTTTCCCATCTATTCTACCCGAGAGACTGCGTAAGCTGCAGTTCCTTGCCTCCCCTGAGAAAAAGGGTGGGCGCCATCTTTGCCTTGCGTCCGCATGGTCAGCTCATTTATTTCCTCCCCGGGCATTTCTGAGTTTCTTTTTGTTCTGCTGTGGGTGGGGGTGGAGGTGGAGGGTGGAGGGTAAGTTTTCTGGGAGTTATTAATCTACCATTTATTCAATCCCATTCTGTGCCTTGCAGGCACCCTCCCCATCCCGCCCCCCTTTTTTTTGTTTGTTTGTTAATAAACAATTATACCTATTTTGTTTTCACTTTTTTCCCACTGTCATCCATTTCTCTCATTGGCATAAGAAAAGGGAGTTGTTGAAGCCCTTTTTCTTTAGGGAAAACACTTTGTCAAGGGTGCTTTTCTCCTAAATTTATCTCCAAACCAGGACAGTCCCCTTCTAGGGTACGTGGCGGTTTTAAATGGGCAGAGGAAGCTCGATTAGCAGAGCCTCTAGTGTGGACTAACCAGATGGTCTCCACAAAATTTAGATTCCAGTGTCTGAAGGTCCCACCACCTATTGCTTTCAATATGGTTTTTAACAGCCCATTGTACCATTCAATATTCCCAGATGCTGGTGCATGATAGTGAATATGATACACCCACTCAATACCACGCTCTCTGGCCCAGGTGTCTATGAGGTGATTTTTAAAATGAGTCCCATTGTCTGACTCAATTCTTTCTGTAGTGCTGTGTCACCACAGGACTTGTTTATTAAGGTTCAAGATGGCATTACAGGCAGTGGCATGAGTTATGGAACACATCTCCAGTGGTTGTTTCCACCACTGTAAGTACATAGCATTTTCTTGGTGGGTTTGAGAGAGTGTGATGTAACCAATCTCCCAGGCCTCCCCATATTTATATTTCAACCATTGTCCACCATATCACAGACACTATGTCCATTTGGCCTACTTGATTGCAGTGCATATTTCACAGTTGTGGATAATCTGAGAGGTAGTATCCATGTGTCCTAGGGTGATTTTATGTATTTTGTGCTATATATTCCATATTATCTGCTATGCTCAGAAATGAGTTCTGTCCCTTTAACTCAGCCAGAGAACCTGGCACAGGTTTTTGTTTATTGTTTTACATTCTTTTACTCTGGTGGCGGTGGCAGAGAGTTTTTCTTTCTCGGGGACATTGGAGAATCCTCAGCAGTTTGTTCTTTTTGGACTATTTTCGGCTTGTTTTTCCTTCCGAATCCACCATCTCTTTGGGGGACAGTCAGCAGGGAGCTGCTGGTGAGACGCACTGAGCTGCATGCCGGGCCTGGGCACCAGGGCCAAGTCCTGGAGGGACTCAAACTGAGCGAGTCACAGCCATAGAAGGTCTCTCTGATTTTACCAACTCTTCAAAACAACGAGAGGTTCCATTGTTTAACATTATTTGTTTTTTCAAGCTTGTGAATATTTCGCTTGTTAAATGAACAGTTTTTTCCACCTTTCTTGAAGAAATTTTTTCTTGAATAGGTTGGGGATGGGGCTTCTGAAATCTGCTTTTTAAAGGAGAGCCCCTTCAGATGTTTCCTAACAAATTTGCCCTAAACCACCACACCATGGTTAAGTCCACCCTCGATCACAAGCCCATCTCCTTCCGGTTGCATCTCTTCCTTGATGACCTGAGGCGTCATGGACCCACCGAGCCAGAAATAATTCACCCTTATTCTGCCAATCCAGATCCACCCGGGACACTTGGATCTTGGCAGCTTGATCTACCTACCCATTGCAGCATCGCTCTTCAGTAGCCTGATTCTTGGGTACATTTGTATCTACATAACTTAATTTTGCAACCCACACAGCAATGTCTTGCCACATTTTAGCAGCCCAGATGGGTTTACTCCATACAGACAAATGGTCTTTTTCCATTGGTCTGTGGGCCACCCCATCAGAGTGTTGTTGCCATCCACAAGTCAGTGTAGAGGTAGAGCGCTGGCCATTTCTCTCATTTAGTAATACCTAAAGCCAGCTGGACATCTTACAGCTCTGCAGCCTAGACCAACCTTGTCTGACTTCTGCAACTCATCACACAAAACTCCATACAGAAGCTTTTGATTTTCAGTATATTCCTACAATACAGCAGAACCATCAGTAGAGAGTGTGTGACAGCACAGAAACCTCTTTCTCGAGAGAAAGAATCTATTTGTTTATATAAACTAAGATAAAGGTAGTGAAACTCTCATGAATCGAGGTGGCCAATGAGCTGCGGGGGGCGTGCAGTCACAAGCCAATCAGGCGGGAATCCATTTTGTATATAAAAGCTGAATTTAATTAATAAATAGATCTTTTATGGACTTGACCCCTGGCCTTCCCGTGTTTCGACATGCGCTCGCTGCGACATCTGGTGACCACCGACGTGTACTACACGCGCCGCCGAGGTACTGGCTCG
>VZTJ01002455.1:598859-615150 GCA_013397795.1 Orthonyx spaldingii | reverse complement strand
GGGCTGGGGGGACACCCCCCAGGTCCCCGGGGAGGGGCTGCCGGTGCTGGCAGTGCTGGAGCCCGGCCCAGGGCTGGGGGGGACGTGGGGGGCAGCAGGGCCTGGGCAACTTGGCAGGGACCCGCAGGGCCTCGTGTTGGGGTCTGAGGACCCCAGGGCTCCTCACCGTGGCACAGGACACCTCCAGACCCCTCTGCCATGACGTGCGGACCCCCAGAGCTCCTCGACGTGGCAGGGGGCCCCTCCAGACCCCACTGTTATAACGTGGGGACCCGATGGCTCTTCTTGCCATGGCATGGGGCATCTAAAGACCCCGTTGTCAGGACATGGAGACACTCTGGATCTGCACCAGGACGCCTCCAGCCCTCACTGCTGTGCCATGAGGCACCTCCAGACCCCGCTGCCACCATGGACCCCCTCCAGCCGCCGTCACGGGGGTCCCCACGGGCAGCTGTGACCCACAGCTGGGGCGACCCCCCCAGGCAAACACCTGCCCCGTCCCGCCCTGTCCTGCCGGGCTCGGCGGGATCCGTGTCCTCGGCGTCGCTGTGCCCCGAGCACGAGCGGCCGGGAGGAAGGGGAAGCCATCACCGCCCGCGCACGGCCGGGGAGGAAGGGGGCCTTTGTTCGCCCTTCCTGGCCACTTGCACAGCGGGGAGCAGCGGCCGCCCCTCGCGGTCCCCGGGGACGCGGGGACAGGGGGGTCACCGAGCCACAGCCCAGCCCGACGCCCTCTTCCCACTGCCGGGAGCGGGAGCCAGCAGCTGGAAAAGCGCTTTGCTCTGGTGCTGCATCCTCACGCGTGCCAGGGGCCGGGAGGTGGGCGCTGGGTGCGAGTCCCCGCCCAGCCGTGACGCCCATGCCCTCGCCAGGTTCTCGGTGAAGACCCTTCTGGAGAAGTACACGGCGGATCCCATCGACGACTCCTCCGAGGAGTTCGTTAACTTTGCTGCCATCCTCGAGCAGATCCTCAGCCACCGCTTCAAAGGTAACGGTGACCTCCAGGGGTGTCCCTGTCCCCATCCCTGTGTCCCGTGGTGGATGGGGATGCACGTGCCGGCACCGGGAAGCGTGTCCAGCTCTGGTGGAGGGGCTTTGCTGGCACAGCAGCCCCTGAGTGCAGCCCGTGGGCGCCCGCAGGCCCCGTCAGCTGGTTCAGCTCCGATGGGCAGCGCGGGTTTTGGGATTACATCCGCCTGGCCTGCAGCAAGGTCCCCAACAACTGCGTCAGCAGCATCGAGAACATGGAGAACATCAGCACCTCCAGGGCCAAGGTCAGCAAGGCACCAGCCCTGTCCCCATTCCTGTCCCCATCCCCATTTCTATGCCTGCCCCTGTTTCCATTCCCTTCCACCCTGACCTTGATGCATGGACACATCTACATTCCCATCCCATCCCATCCCATCCCATCCCATCCCATTCCCATTCCCATTTTCATTCCCATTCCCATTCCCATCCCCATTCCCACCCTCTCTGCCCTCACCTTTCTCCCTTCTCCCTGCCCTTCTGCAGCTCCATCCCACCTCATAGTGCCCCACTGCTGGTACCTGGAGTGCCGGGGATGGGTGGGAGTGTGGGGGGACAGCTGTGGGGGGCACCCCGTGGCAGCCCCCAGCCTCAGGACTGCGCTGCCTCGCAGGGCCGGGCCTGGATCCGTGTGGCGCTGATGGAGAAGCGAATGTCCGAGTACATCTCCACGGCCCTGCGGGACACTCGGACCACCAGGTGAGCACCCCTGGCCCCGCTGGCCATGGCCACGCCTGCACCGAGGCTGTGTGGGGGTGCCGGGGTGGGTTTTGGGGTGCCGGGGTGGGTTTCGGGGTGCTGGGTGGGCACATCCAGCCGGTGTGTCCCCGCAGGCGGTTTTACGATGACGGGGCCATCATGCTGCGGGAGGAGTCCACGGTGCTCACTGGGATGCTCATCGGGCTCAGTGCCATCGACTTCAGGTAGGGACGGGTGACAGGGTGGGACACAGGCCCTGACTGACCCCCTCGGGGTTCCCTGACCCTCTGCTCCTTCTCCTGCTGCCTCAGCTTCTGCCTGAAGGGAGAGGTGATGGACGGTAAAACGCCCGTGGTCATCGACTACACGCCCTACCTGAAGTTCACGCAGAGGTAAGAGCCGGGGTGCCCTCCCTGGGGTGGGGACCCCCCTGTCTCTCCCCCAGCACCACGATGGGGCTCCCTGAATGCGTGACAGCCCCTGCTGAGCCCCCACACCCCCCAGCTATGACTACCTGAGTGAGGAGGAGGAGAGAGGCAGTGTGGAGAGCAGCACGAGCGAGGACAGCTCACCTGAACACCCCTACCTGCCCCTGGTCACCGACGAGGACAGCTGGTACAACAAGTGGCGCAAGATGGAGCAGAAATTCCGCATTGTTTATGCCCAAAAGGTACCGGGAGCCAGGATGGGGCCGTCAGGGCATCAACCCCCCCAGGATGCTCCAGCCTGGAGCATCTCTGCCTCTGCATCCCCGCTCCCACAGCCCCATGGGGCCCTCAGCCCTTCACTCTGGGTGGCCCTGGGGACATCAGGGGTGGTGGCAGCAGGGCACCGCTGACCGTGGCCTCACACAGGGGTACCTGGAGGAGCTGGTGCGGCTGCGGGAGTCGCAGCTGAAGGACCTGGAGGCGGAGAACAAGCGGCTGAAGCTCCGGCTGGAGGAGGTGATGGTGCAGAACCAGCTGGAGAAGAGGGAGTTGGAGGGCGTCATCCTGGAGCTGCAGGAGCAGCTGTGAGTGGGGACCCACTGCCACGGCCGGGGGGCTCGGGGGGCTGGGGGTCTCTGGAACCAGGGGGCCCTCCAGGCTCTGGGTGGTCCCCAGGGGCAGGGTGAGGGGTAGTGCCTGGCCCCCCGTCCATCCTGTGGGGTGTGATGGGTTCCAGCTGCCCAGTGCCGGGGTGCCCTGTGTGCCCTGTGGGTCCCCAGTGCCCCACACGTGCCCCGGGCAGTGTCCCCTGGCAGGTCCCCGGCAGCGGCGGCTGTGCCCGGTGCTGAGCGCCCGCCTCTGCTGCAGGACGGGGCTGATCCCCTGCGAGAACCCGCAGCTGGCCCAGCTCTCCAAGGAGATGGTGACACCCCTGGTCAACCAGTGGCCCTCTCTGGGGACCCTCAATGGCAACGAGAGCGGCTCGGACAGCAAACTCTACAGAAGGTAACTCACCGTGGGGACAGAGCCCTGCACGCAGCACCCCGCCCTACCCCGGGGGGACACGGGGCACGGGAGGGGCGGAAGGGCTGTGCCGGCCCCAGGGGGCTCAGAGCGTCCCTCCGCAGGCACAGCTTCGTGAGCACCGACCAGCTCTCGGCCGAGAACAGCCTCAGCTCCGACTCCCAGCGCCTGGGCGAGGGCAAGCGCGAAGGGGAGCCCTGGGGGCCCTTGGGTAAGACCCCCCCACCCACCACAGGGTGCCCCCGGGGCTCAGCACCTTTCCCCACACGCACCCAGCTGTCTAAACCCACCAGCAGCCCCCTCGTGGTGGGGATGCTGCCCCAGCAGTGCAGGGACGCCCAGGTCGCCCCCGGAGAGGTGGTCCCCGTCCCCCCGGGGTGGCAGGGCTGGGACGCGAGGCCGAACCCGCTGTGACGCCGCCTCTGCCCGCAGGGAAGGACCCCACGCCCTCCATGCTGGGGCTCTGCGGCTCCCTGGCCTCCCTGCCCAGCTGCAAGTCCCTGGCCAGCCTCAAGTCCAACGAGTGCCTGGTGAGCGACAGCACGGAAGCCAGCCCGCCCCGCAGCCCCAGCTGAGACCCCCGGCCCCCGCGCCGCCCCCCAGCCCAGCGCGGCGGCACAGGACTGAGCTCGGCCCCCCCGCCGCCCCGGGACCAACGAGGGACTCGCCGAACCCACCGGGGAGGCCGGGGACGGGCGTCCCCCTCCCCATCTTGAGACCCCACCCCGGCTGCGCCTCGGACCCCCGGCCTGGAGCCCGGCTGGAGACATGGACCTGTTGGGACGGGGGATGCAGGACTGGGAGCCAGGCGAGCTGGGGATGGGGGGAACGAACTGTGCCACGGTGGGGGGGGCACTGGGGAGCAAGGGGGGATCGGGGCCAGGCCCCTTGCAGGGGTGAGGGTCCGGCCCGGCCCCGCTGTCCGTCCTGCTCAGCCCTTGGTGCCCACCCGGGCTGCGCCTGCCTGGCCTCCCCCAGCTCCCCTGCACTGTGGGGGGCTGCCTGTCCCCCCTTGCAGCAGCATCCCCACAACAGGGGTAGGACTCTTCTTCCCCCTTCCTCCCCATCCTCCCCCGGGTTTTGGGTTGTTTTGGGTGATTTTGGTTTTTATTTCAGCCCCATCTGCCTTGTTGGAGCAAAAGGAATCAATAAACGCAGCAAGCAGAGCTGGCCTGTCACCCACCTCCCCAGCTGGGAAAGGGGGGCACAGACCCCTTGTGCCCCCTGCCATGAGATCCTGGCCCAGGCAGGGATGCTGGGGGTCCAGTGAGCCTCCTCCAGCCCCTTTGGGACACAGCAGCAGACCAAGGATGGGGCATCCCCTGGCCCAGCAGCAGTGGGTGCTGCTGGGGGGAGGACGGTGGTCCTGGGATCCCCTAACCCCCAGTAAATGCCCAGAAGGGACCCCAGGGGGGACAGTACCCTGCTCACAAAACATGGCTGTGGCTGTCACCCCAGGGATGCCTCTGCAGCCCCCCAGCACACAGAGAGAAATCCTTCCACTAAGAGACACTGATTTTATTTAAGAAAATAGGAGAAATTCCCCCCTGTGAGTCCCGGGGTGAGAGGGGCAGTGCCCGCAGAGCTGGGGCAGGCCCTCGCAGTGAAAGGATGGGGCAGGGGTGCCACAGTGGCCCCCCAGAGCAGCAGTGAGGTCTGTCCCTACACAGGGTCTGTCCAACCCAGGGTCTGAGGACATCCCAAGTGGGAGGAGAGGTCCAGAGGCAGGGAGAGGGTCCTGATGTGTCCCCATGCCGTGCAGAGCCAGCAAGGCGAGGCTGTGCGTGAGTGATGGTCAGGAGGGGCAGATCCCCAGGCAGGGCAGGGCTGGGGGGCCCAGGCAGGCAGAGAAGCCCCCAAGGTCTGGTGTTTGGTCCTCGCCAGAGCCCCAGCTCCATCTCCTGCCAGGCCAAGTCTCCTGGGACACCCCATCCTTGCCAGAGTGTCCATGAATCCAGCAGCAGCATCTGTCCAGCCCCAAGGGATGAGTGCGGGGGGCTCCATATCCCCCCCAGTGTCACAGCAGCAGGCACAGATGTCCCCCAGAGCGGCTGGGATGGGGACTGGGCCGGGCTGGCCCTGGCTCCACGTGTGGGCAGCGGGAGGCAGAGCGAGGACGAAGGCACTTGGGCTCTGCACAGCCGAGTGCGGGTCCCTGCTCCTGGGACACCTGGCTGCAGCAGGGTTGGCACTGTCCCCTGGGCACGGCCACATCCAGCCCTGCCCCAGGCCCGCTCACAATCCCCGCAGCCGCCGCTCCTGGTTCAGCTTCTGGAAGAAGGTCTTGCCAAACTCATAGGTGCTGATCATGATGGCGCAGGCGGGTGCCACCTTGATGACGCGGGGCAGGAACCCTGCAAGGACAGCGCCGTGAGCCCTGCGGTGACACCAGGGCACCCGGAACCCCCGCACAGCGCCGGGCACGTCCTCACCTGCAAACAGCCCCCGCGTGCCAGACTCGGCGCGGATCCGCTGCATGAGCAGCCAGGTGGAGGAAGGCTTGGAGGCTGCGACTGTGGGGAGAGGGAGCGGATGAGGGTTGGGGGACACCCGTGGGGAGTCTGGGTTGCCTCCCAGGCACCTGCCCAGAGCCTGGCCCCTCACCTGGGTGCACCTCACTGTCCCCCAGCTCGATCTGCCGCTGGGTTTTGACCACGTCGAAGGGCAGCGTCAGCACCGCGGCCACCTGCGGGGTTGATGCTGGATGGTGAGCCAGGACCTGGCGTTCCTGCCCAGTGCCAGCTCTGTTGTCACCTCCCAGCACCATCCCAGTCCCACTCCTCCCTCCCACAGGGGCCATACCCCCAAGGGAACCCCGGTCTCCCAAACTCACCGTGCCAGAGATGGCTCCAGATGTGAAGCTGACCATGAAGGTGGCCTCGTCCAGCCAGGCCTGCCTGCAGAGCCACGTCCTCACCAGCTCATAGTTAAACCAGTACAGAGCTGGGGGAGAGGAGACACACCAGTGCTACCACTGGGCACCCTGGACACGCCGGGGGCTGCCCCACACCAGCGCAGGGCTGCCCTGGCCCCCACATCCCAGTGCCCCGGCCGTACCCGAGAAGGGGACGTCCCGCAGCACGGTGGGTCCCCAGCCCCTCCAGAGGGACAGCCAGCCGTCCTGGGCCACTGCGGACTGGATGCAGACGCGCAGCTCGCGGTAGCTGAGCTGCCGGGACTGCATCTTGGTGCGGATCAGCTCCAGGGGGCTGATGACTGTCACAGCACCCACTGCAACAGAAGGGACACAGGGAGTGAGCTCCATCCGCTCCAGCGGCCGTCCCAGAGCCATCAGCGTTGTGCAGGGAGAGCCAGGCGCTCAGGGCGGGCACTGGGACCTGCCACGCTCTGCTGTCAGGACACAGGGTGGGCACGGGGGGAACCCCAGAGAGGAGGGGTACTCACGCCTGGCGAGGGCCCCGGCCAGCAAGGGGATGTAGTGGCTCCGGCTCCCCGTCCGGGCATGCAGGTAGTCCCGGAGCTGGTCGTAGGTGGTGAAGTAAATGACGGTGGCTGGCACAGCCATGACCCTGCGAGGAAGAGAAGGGGTGTGAGGGGCACATGTTCTCCCTGGGGGCTGGCAGGGGGCTTGGCACTGATGTGTGCCTGGGCAGGTGGCAGCACCCAGAATCCCCAAACTTACAGCGTGGGGGGCAAACCGCTCCACAGAGACCTGATGCCCTCATAGCGTGTGATCTTCACAAAGGCATCCTGGGGAGAGAGCAGAGCACCACGGATGGGAGTTACAGGCAGGAGAAGGACAAACAACCCCCAGAAAAGACCCTGACACCCTTGTGGGATGGGGAGACCCCTGCCCATGCCTGGAGCTCCTACCAGTGTGCCGGTGAAGTGGGTGGGGGCCTTGTACCAGGTGGTGCAGCCGTTGCCGTTCTGGCAGACGTACAGGTGGTCCATGAGCCCGTTGCAGTAGAGGAAACACTTCCCTGAGGCAGGAAACAATGGCAGCACCATTACACAGGAGAGCCTTCCCCTCTGCCCCACGCCCTGCACATCTGACCCCAAAGCCATCTCCTCGTCCAGGAGGGAGCCAAAACCTCAGTGCTTGAGCCCAGTGGGGACCAGTCCGAGACCAAGGCCAGGAGAGGGACAACCCTCCAGCAAGGGTCTGACCATGGCCAGAACCATGGGGCAGGGAACAGCCAGCTCCACGGCAGGGATGGGGACACAGCAACAGGAGAGGGTTTATGCCTTGCTTGGTCTTGGCTCCGCTGCCCTGGCACAGTGGGGACATCAGCATTGGCCCCTCCACTGTGCTCTCAAGCCAGGCACAGGGACACCAGGCACTGGAAATCCAAGGGGATTTGAAGTAGCAACAGGACAGTGACAGGACAGGGGGACCACAGACAGCCAGGCCTGCTGCACAACAGATCCCCACAGATGTGGCACAGCCAGCCCCAAAGCAGGGCTGCAGGGGTAACCCGGGCTGGGGACAACGTCAGCCCCCACACCGCAGGGATGTCCCCACAGCCAGAGGAGCCCAAGCCACCACCAGTGGAGAAGCAAGCCAGGATGAAGGCTTGGGAAAGCAAAGCCACTGGCAGCAGGAGCCCCTGGCGTACTCACATGTGGCCGGCTGAGCGCCCCAGGGCACTGACTGCGCTGGCAACGCTGAAACACACAATGGGGACACACTGAGCAACCACCCGGGGCTGGGGCACACGTGTGCGCTGCAGCTCCGAGCCAGGCAGTGTGACAGCTCTGTGGGTGAGGGGGCTGGATGCCCCCACAGCCACTCCCAAGCAGTTCCTATTGTCACCAAACCGGTCCCTTGGGGCCAGCCCGCTGACCCCACGGGCAGGGGCAGAGCCCATGGGGAGCAGCATGGAGACGGGAACAAAGGCAGTGGGGGAGCAGCCAGCAGCTGCAGCAGGCTGAGCCTCTCACCCCTCAGCCTGGAGAGCTGGGGGCACAGCGCTGACCCCTCGGCCCTGGGCTGCTCAGCGGGAAGGACAGAGCCAAGCACGAGCCCAGCTCCCCCGGCAGGGCCCCCGAGCCCGTGAGGACGAGGGGCCCAGAGTACTCTGCCACCTCACGATGGCCCCACGCCGCAGAACCGAGACATCCCTGCCACCAGCTCTGCCAGCTGAGACACCCCCGCGGGCTGCTCGCCGGGGGGCTGGCTGCAGCCCCCGCCCTGCCCCGAGCAGGGTTACCTTTGGAGAAGGGGGTCCTCTGCGCCTGCAGCCGGATCTTCACAACGTCCAGCGGTGTCACTGCAAAGACACCACTCGTCAGCCACGACACCCCCGTGCCAGCCCCCCACCCCAGCGCCCACCCTGCCACGCTCACCGAACAGGGAGGTGAGGATGGCACCTGTCCCCGAGGCCAGCATCTGCTGCAGCGGCGTGATGCCCCCGCCGGGGCTCGGTGACATCTTCTCAGCCATGGCGCTGTCCCCCTGCAAGGCACGGCAGGGGATGCGGGAGGCGGGGGGGGGTCCCTGTGCAGGGATGGGGTCCCCAGGGAGCCCCCCCAGCATCCCCAGTGCAGCAGTGCCAGCACAGGTATCCCACCCCTGCCGTGCTATCGCTGCTCACACGGCAGGCGAGGGCCCCCATAATCAGGGTGCCCTGGGGGGTGACAGGGACCGGCTCTCAGGGCCAGCCCAGCCCTGATAACACCCCCTGGCCCCACACTGGCAGCAGGCCCAGCCTGGCTGGAGAGGTGGAGACAGTCCAGCCTTCCATGTCCTTGGGGAAGGAGGACTGTCCCCTCCCTGCACTTGGAAAATTAAGGACAGGAAGGAACAAAGTCCAAAGAGCAGCCACGCCACGCCAGCCCCGGCTGGGATGGCAGCAGAGACCAGTGCAGCCATGGGGGGACACCAGGGAGGGGAGATCCCCCTCGTGAGCTTGCAACAAGCACCCCCAAAAAGGGTTTAGGTGTCCCAAACATTCTGCCTGATCCTGCTGGGGCTTGGCAAGGCTGCAGCCTCCCGGGCTGGTGCGCTGCCCTCGGGAAGCAGGGACATCACACCCTTCCCAGGGAGAAGGACGTGCAGAAGTGACCCTCAGCACACTCAGCACCAGCTGCTCCCTCTCGCTGCAGCCTGGGGATGATTCTCATGCTGGGATGGGGCCATAGCAGGAGGGCTTACAGGCTTTGGGAACCCACAGGGTTCTTTAAAGCCTGGCAATGCAGCAAAAAACCTTCACCATCTGACTCAGCAATTTGCAAGGTCAGAGAAGTCATGAATCTCTCCTCTCTCTGGAACTGTTGGGTGCCCAAGGCTGCAAGCTGGGACAGGTCTGTCCTGAAGCCACACGTGCCAGCCCCACAGGGAGCTGGGTCTGTCCTGGCACAAGTGCCAGCCCCACGGGGAGAGCTGGATCTGTCCCAGCACTGCTGTGGCAGCCCCACAGGGCGCTGGGCCTGTCCTGAACCCACACACTCCGGTCCCACCAGGTTCTGGGTGCTCTTTGGCCTCAGTGTCCCCACCCCGGGAGGGCGGCGTGGCACGCGCCCCACTGACCCCACAGCCACTGCAAAACCGCGCCACGGGCAGGGCGCTGGCTCTGGATCCTTCCCTGTGACCCAGCCCTTCTGCTCAGCCTGACGCAAGCCAGGGCAAATCTCTTGCTCCCAGCTCTGCAGCACCTGATAAACTCACTACTCATACGTGACGTGCCCCAACACAGCCCCTCTGTTGGTGTCGGGGGAGCGGGGCACCTCCAGGGCTTCCTGTTTGTATCCAAGCTCCCTTCTCAGCTGCGAGCTGCTCCGTTTTCCATGCAGGATAAAATAAGCCCCTAAATCCAGAGCCCCCTGGAGTGTCAGTGGGGCTGGGTAGGGCACGGTGACGATCGGGACAAACAATCGGGGGGAAAACAAATACGGATTAAGATGATCAGGGCAAAAATACCCAGGGACGGGGGTCTGGGGGAAGTTCAAGGGGCTCTTCCCGGACTGGAAGGGCCCTGCTGGCTCCAGCCCTGAGCCAGAGGAAAATCCTGCCGCAGACTCTGGCACTTCCTAGACCCTGGCCTGCTCCAGCCTCGGGGATATGGAGCTGGGTCCCCAATATCTATCCCGAGGGGTGCCCAGACAGCACCGGGATCTGATCCTGTGGGACACAAACCGGTGTCCCCAGGAGCAGAGACAGCGCTGCTGTGTCCCCCGGGGCACACAGGACCCAGCCTGGTCCTCTGCCCTGGGGACACCCCCGGCGGGGCAGCCCCCCATCCTGGAGCCTGAATCCCTATCCGGTTCCTGCACCACCCCTGCCTGGAGCCTGCAGCCCCCTGAGGGTTTTGCCCACCCCTCCAGAGCTCGGAGCCCCCTCTCCAGGGCTGTGCCCCCTCCGCCGGGGTTTGCAGCCTCCTCCCCGGGGGCCCTCTCCCTTGGCCCTACACCCCGCTCTCTCAGGATCTCCAGCCCCGGCAATCTCGGGGAGCGTCCCTTCCCCGGGAGGGGAGCCCGGGGGTCCCCGCGGCCGCCTCCACGCCCCCCCACAGCCGCACGACCCCCGACACCGGGGGGAAACTGAGGCAGCGGTCGCGCGTGCCGGACCAGGAAAGGGATGACGCGGGGGCCGGGGTGTCGGGGGAAGTGCCGGGGGTTCCACCCCACCTGCTCATTCCAGCCAGGCCTGGCGCGTCCCTCCGGGACCGGCGGGCGGGACGGCGGCGGCGGCGCCTTTAAGGAGCCCCATGGGCGCCCCGCGCGCTCCGCCGCGCGCCGGCCCCGCGCCCCCCGCGCTTCCGCCCGCCGCGCGCACGCGNCCGCGCGCACGCGCACCGCGCCCCGCGCGCCCCCTGCCGGCCCGGGGGGGCCGCGGCACCCGCGCGCGCTCCCTGAGCGTGGACAGCGGGACACGGACAGACACACCTGGGACACGGACAGACGGCACGGACACAGCTGAAACACGGACAGACCTGGACACGGACACATCTTGGACGCGGGTAGACGGTGCGGACACACCTGGGCCACAGAAGTATTGTACGGAACACCTGAAACACAGACACCTGGTACACAGACACCCGGTATACGGGCACACCTGGAATGCCTGGAACAGACAGACCTGGAACACAGACACACCTGGGACACAGACACATTGTACAGAGACACCTGGAACACAAACACGCTGTACATACCCGGTACACACCTTGCACACACCTTGTACGTGCCCTGCACACTCACCGTGCTGACAGAGGGGCCCGCCTTGCACAGTCCCTGTGCTGGCGACAGGGCTCACCTTGCACACTCACACTCCACGCTGGCAGAAGGCTGTGCCTTGCACACTCCCCGTGCTGAAGCCTCGGGCTCTCACTCTCACCATCCTGAGCCCGCTGGGGTTGCACACTGGTGCGGCTTGCACACTCGCTGTGCCGGGGTGAGCGGCAGGCTGGGCACGGGCACGGTGCCGTGCCAGGCCCAGTGCCACTCTGCTGCTGCAGAGGAACAAAGCGCCTCAGTTCCCAACACACCCAGCACCTCCCCGGCCTCTGCCGCGCTCCCTGCAGCTCTGCCGGGCCCTCTGAGCAGGGGGGCGAGAGCCTGCCCTGCCACTTCCACCCCGAGAGTTGGGGTTAATGTCAGGAGATGACGGGGCTGGGGGCTGGAATCCCGTATCTGCTCAGTGCAGACCCTCAAGCTGAGTCTTTCCATGTATTGGAAGCGCTGTGTTTCCTATGGAGAACCCCAAGTCCTTCTGGCTGAGGCGGTCATCTCCCTGAGGAGATCTTATTTCTGCTGGTAGTTAAATCTGGAGTTAAATTCCTTCACTGGAAGGGTGATTAGACAGTGGAAGGGGCTCCCCAGGGAGGTGGTGGAGTCTCCATCCCTGGAGGTGTCCCAGGAATGACTTGGCATGGCAACCTCTGGTCTGGTTGACGAGGTGGGGATTGGTCACGGGTTGGACGTGATGACCTTGGAGGTCTTTTCCAACCTCAGCGGTTCGGGGAAGATGGTTCAGGTTTGTCTGTGTGCGGGTGGGAGGGAGCAGAGCCCTTGTGGTGCCCTTCAGCCCCTCGCTGTAATCTGGGCTGATAACAGCAGATGGCTCCCGAAGCCCCTCCGAAACCCTCGGCACTGCAGGCTCTGAGCGGCCCCACAGCCCCCGCAGGTGACAGAACTGGGCTGAGGTGACAGCTCCAGCTGGCGCCTCCTTCAGCAAGCCTGCAGGCCAGAGCTCCTGGTGACTCCGTCTGTGTGACAACACCACTGCAGGACCTGTTGCGGTGCTGCATGATGCAATCCCTGCTTCAGAGCAGGGCTGAACTCTTGCCCTGACAAACTGGAGGATAAATCCTGCGCTGGTGCCCACAACCCTCTTTGCTCCCCTGTGAGTGCCATCCCGTGGGAAGGACGGAATACTCAAGGACAGGCGACGTGCAGGTGCCAGAGCAGCCTCTGCCTGTTGAGCTGGAGCAGTTCAGAGCTCAGAGTCTGAAGTCCCAGGGGTGTTTGGAGCCTGTTTCACCCACAGAGGTGTTCCCTGTCCCTTTGCAGAGCTGGCAGAGCTCTGGTGGCTGCTCTCCTTCAGGAACAGAGTCCCTCCTGGCTGCTGGCATCTCTGAGAATTGTCAGTGAAGGAGGCAGCTAATGCCAGGAATTGCCCTTCCATGACAGCAGGTCCAAGAGAATCTTGGCTCTAAGTGACGTGAGCCCAGGAGCCCAATAATTCCCACAAGGTCCCATAAGTGAAAGCATCCTGTGCCTTCCTGATGAGTCAGCTCTGCCTCTTAGAGACACGGGCTTTAAATGATCTGAAAGACTCTTGCAGCTGGTAATTTAGCAATGGAATAATGATTAATTAAAAATATATCTGTCCTTAAGGGTATTGGGTCTTGTATCTTCTGGTTTAGGTGTTGGACTCTGCGTGGCTTCCGCACAGCTGAAAAGAAACTGGAATAATGCTTTTTCAGATGGGGTAGGGGCAAGAGGGACCTGTCAAAGATGGTTTAAGTGCCTTGGCCTCGATTTTTTGGGTCTTTCCATTTGCTAAAGAGGTCAGGGTGAAAGTGGTGAGTTTGTTTATCCCGAGCTCAGCACTGCTGAGGACCTGGCTGGCTCTTTGTGCTGAGTCACGGCCCGCTGGCCGCCTGCGCTGTCCAAACACTGGGAATGTTCCTGTCCCCAGTTCACATCCTCACAGTCCCGCTGGCCTCGGCGGGGTGATGAGGGTGCTCCGTGCTCTGATTACTGCAAAAATGAACCGTTAAGTTACTTCAGGTGGAGAGAACCGTGTCCAAATACGTGTCTGGTTTGTGGGGAAGGAGCCAGCCCAGCTCTGGTCCCCCCGAGCCGCAGTGTCCGGCGGTGGGGACAGTTTGCGTGAGCCCTGCCGGGGTCTGTCCTGCCGTGACACCGCGTGGCACGGCTGGGAAAGCGCTTGTGTAACTCCCTGCTCCTGGCTCCGCGGAGCTTACGAAACCCAGCTGGTGTCCTGGGCCAGAGCCACGGGCTGGGAACCGCGCTCCGGGGCTGCGTCTGCCTGCAGCTCCTCACCGGGCAAGGGTCGCTCTGTGGTCTGTCAGCACCTGGAGCCGCTCTGGAAAGATCCATCCGGTCTTGTCACTTTCAAAATGGCATTTTGAAAGCAATTAGCCCATTTCCGTTATTTAGGTGAACTTTAGCGGCCAGGTTGCAAAAGGATCTGGGTAGTGCTTTAATGGAATTAAGCCAGTGCAGAATTTGAGTATTTATTTCAGCTGGGATCATTATGGTTTTGCAAAAGCCAGGCTTAAGCTGAATTAAGTGACTCAAATGAAGCAGCTTGTGGCCAGAGGAGGCCCTGGGGACATCAGACTTGTATAACCCAGAATATAACCCAATATAACCCAGAATTTCTAACGCAGCTGCAGCTCTGCAGGTCAATTCCCACTGCAGGTGAGGCCTGGGAAGTGGCGTCCTACCTTCTGTAGCACCTGCCAGGGAAAACCTTGGTAGTTATGAAACAGGTGACAAACTTCACCCGTGAGGAAAATAAGCCTGGTCGTAGGGATGAAGAAATGATATGGAAGATAAAGACCCCATGGTTTCCTCCCTAAAGGATTCCTTTATAATTTTGTGTTAAAAATAGTTAAAAATTACACCTAGCAGCAGTATGGGCCAGGAGTGGGGAAGAACAAGGACCCTGGCCTGACAACGGTAGGAAAAATTCCCAGATCCCTTTTCTAATAAACAAAAGCCCCTATGAACACGAAGAAGAGCCAGAAGAGCTCAGTGCAGTAATTAAACTCTGCATCAGCTATCAGCCTGCTGCACATACAGGTAAGAAATGTGCCCTCGGGGAGTTTCTCTGCAGTTCCTCTCAGCTGGGGCAGGATCTGCTGATCACCGTGAGCCCTTCCCACCCGGGACTGCCCTTTGGGACTCACGCTGCTCCAGCAGTTCTGGAAACATCTCGGTGTTGCTGCAGCAATCGATGCATTTAATTCTTGACTAATGTTTGCCAACAGATCTTCTAAGTGGCCTGGATGTGGCTGTGCCTGAACATTAGCTGGCACTGCCTAATGACGCTTTACTGCCACACAGTTTCTTGGATCCAGACAGGACTTGGTGCTGAGAACTCAGGCAGATAGAACTGGGCTTTGAGGTAACTTTAGAAAGACAGGTGTTGTCATGCTGAGCACTTCAAGAAATGAGGCCCGGGAGTCTCTTTCGGTTTTGCTGTCTTTAGATGAAGAAATAATCCTGTTGGAGGATGCTCAGCTGATTCCCAGTCAGTCTGGTGTTCCTGGTACATCCCACAACGCCTGTGGGAAGAGCTGCTGTCCCAGATCAGACTCGAGCTGCTCGCACTGTAATTCATCCTGTTTTCTGTTGTCTCACAAGGATGGATCCCCTTGTAGCACTGTAGGGTTTATTTTGCAATTCCCAAAGCTGTGATAGATTTTTGAGAGGAGATGTGTCTAATCTAGGAAAGTTCTCCAGCTAAATTACGGTGGGTGCTTTTCAGGCAGTTTAAAAATGGACAGAAAATAACCATTCCTCTGGTTTTAGGTGGCTCGCCTATTACTTTTGACCTGAAAACAAACAAACAAAACCAACCATCTCATAGCATTGCATGTTCATAAATCCAATTCTTTTCTTGTACAACTCTAGTCTGTAATTCTGCAGTTGTAGATACTGTAGTAAGAGAAGGGCTTTGACACGCCATAAATCTTTATTCCAAACCAAGATGAACCATTCCCAACCTGGTCTGCTTTAAAAAGCAGACTGGTGCTGCACATGTGCGCTCCTGGAAAGACCGGGTGATGAAACTTCCCTTTTCCCATCTAAGTTAGATTTAAAATAAAGAGCTACGCAGCAACTACATGTAAAAAAGGTTTTAAGGAGAACCTGGTGCTGCAGGTTCCTCATCTGCTTTTCTCACAAAAAGCCTGTTCTTGGACTGGATGCTTGTCCTTGATTTGCACCTCAGTTTTTCTCAGGAAAAACTGAAAACTGGATCCTGCCCTCCTGCAGTTTCTCCATTAAATCCAATTATTCGGGATAGTAACCCTATTAATACAAGGTAGTAACTCCATCGAGGGATCTCCACAATGCTTCTGGGCTGAGCAAAAGCAGCTCACTGCTGTTCCAGATGAAGCAGGCAAGGTGGAGAGGGATCTTTTGGGACCAGGACCTGTTTTTTCAGCCTCTCCCTTTGCTTTCCAGCGCTTCAGGCTGGTGGCGGGGTGGTGGCAGAACCCCGACGCTCCCCGACAGCTCAGCGCCGTTCTGCTGTCACCTGTTGCTCCTTCTGACAGGTGTCTGCTGAGCAGCTGCCCGGCCCTGTCCCTCGCTGCTCGCCGTGGCCTCCCTGTGCCTCTCCATTGCAGGTGCTGCGGGTGATGCTGCGGAGCTGCCGCCGTGTGTGGGAGGCGGCCGCTCTGCCTTTGTCAGCCTGGAGCTTACCAGGATGAAACGAAACCTGTGTGGCTGCCGTTGAGGCTGCCGAGGGGTTGCCGTTCCCAACACGAGCCGCGCTACCGCCATCTCTATGGACGCTGAGGGCTGTGCCCAGCAGCGCCCGGAGGCAGCAGCGAGCGTGGGATGCCCGGCTGGGCAGAAACCGGGATGAAAACGGGCGGCGGGGCCGGGCGAGGCGGTGTCCCGCATCCCCCGGGGGCTGTGGCGGGGGCGGGGGGGGGGGGGGGGGGTGGGGG
>VZTJ01002455.1:554553-598381 GCA_013397795.1 Orthonyx spaldingii | reverse complement strand
CCGCCGGCGCGGCGAAGGTTCCGGAGCCCGCGCGCGCCCCCGCCCCGCCCGCGCCGCCGCCGCCGCCGCTGTCACCGTCACCGCCACCGCCGTCACCGCCCGGCTCCGGTGCGGACACCCCCGCGAGCGGCAGGTAACGGGGAGGGGGGGCTGGGATGGGGTGTGTGTGTGTGTGCGTGTGTGGTGGGGGGAACCCCCGGGTACGCGGCCCGCGCGGAGAAGGGGGGGGAAAAAAAAAAATTTAAAAAAAAAAAAAAAAAAAAAAATCTGAATATCCACCAACAAATCTGGCCTAGTGGTTTTATGTTTTCTGATCTGTTCCTGTGATGCAAACCTCTGTTTTTATTGTTAGCGGATGCNCCGGGGCTGCGGCAGCGGCAGGCGCGGCCCCTGCGGCAGTGCGGGCGCCCGGGGCAGGTGCGGCGGGCGGGGAGCGATGGAGAAGGGCGGATTTGGGGGATTTCTCACAAATTCCACCCGTTTCGGCCCCGTTCCTCCCGGCAGGTGGGGCCGGGGCTGCGGCAGGAGGGGCGGCAGCGCGGGGCCATCTTCCGCAGCCGCCTGGAGGGGGAAGGCAGCGGGGATTAAAAACGGTGAATTAATCGGTAATGGGAAGCCGTAACGAAAAAGCGTTTCAAATAAAAAAGGGGGGGGAAAAGGAGCTGTCCACGCCCAGACCTAAATTTGGGGCGGGGGGGAGCGTTATTGAGGTCATGGCACCCCGGCGTTGCCTGGCTTTGTTGCACCCCCCGGTGCCCACGTCGAGGGGTTTGGTGTTTAACGTGAACGAGGTGGGTCCCATCCTGTTGAATCCCGGGTGTTTTCCAGCCGGCATGAGGATGCTGGTGCCCAGCCTCGTGGGTTTGGGGCTGGGGTGGTGCTGCTTGGTGTCACTGGTGGTCCCTGGATGTGCCGTGCACATCCCAAGCATCCCAGTGCCATGCTGGGATTGCCCCCTTGTCCCTTCCATTTGCCTCTTCCCATGCTGCCTCTTCTTTCTTGTCCCAAAATCCCACCAGGTGGGGTGTGGGGGTGCCCCCCTTTCTGGGTTTTGCCTTTTTTACCTGTAGTTGTTGGGTAATTCTTTATTTTAAGTGTAACTTGGCTGGGAAAAGGGAAGTTTCCTGGCCAGGTGTTTGCAGGAGCACACACCTGCCCTCCTGCCTTGGAGCAATAGACCTGCAAGGAGCAGAAACAGCTCATTTCAGGTGAGGGATGGAGATTTCTGCCTGCATCCGTGTCTGCCACATGAGCACAAGGGAGGATTGGCTTAGGGGAGATGATTTTTCCTGGTGTTTTTGCACACCTAGAAACGCAATCCTGCTGTTGCTCGCAGAGGGCAGCTGCCATCACTTTAAAGGGAGTTTCTCCTTCCATTTGCTGTGGTACCACCACGCGAGGTGCAGCTCCATTTGCAGCGAGAGGCTGCTCTTGCCTGGAAACGTGCTGGAAGGAGCAGCTGAGATGAGCTAAGCTGTCACCATTTGTATGCAGCGTATTCCCGAGCTTCCCCGGCGTGGATGTGGGCAGATGTTGGATGCGTGTCTGAATCAGTGGAACAAAATTTGCTACAGAGAATCGTTAATTTGTTCTGTCAAGCTATGGCTGCCTGTTTCAATCCATTGAAGGGGTTTTGGCTCTGCTGCCGGTACCTCAGATTTGGGGTGTTTAATGGCTTTCCTTGTGGGGTTCAATTTCCTTGGCATTATTTTTCTCAAGGTGGTCAATCCAAATCCAGGTCTCGGTTGGGCGTTTACAGGCTACTCTTGAGGGGAGAAAAATTAAAACCTCATTCTCTCCAGAAGTGAGAAATTGTCTAACCCATTTACACTTTGTTCCCACTTGTTATGAAAAATGCTTGGTTTTCACCCCAAGATGTGCAACTGAAGAGAAAAGCAAAGTCTTGGCTGATTTACCTGTAGTTTGTAGAAGATTTGAACATAGAATGGTTTGGGTTGAAAGGAAGCTTACAGATCATCTCCTTCCATCCCCCTGCCATGGGCAGGGACATCTTCCATTAGACCAGATTGCTCCAACCTGGCCTGGAACACTTCCAGGGGTGGGGATCCACTGGCAGATAGTTCACACCTGATTCAATATTGCATTTTCTCATTCTTTGGAATGAGATGCAGGTGGGGTTTGTTTTCTGAGAGCTGGGGGGATGTGATGCCCATCCCACAGATGGTGTCACAGATCAGATAGGGATGTTTATCCTACATCAGCTGGGATTAACTGGGGACAGAAGTGGTGGGATCTCTGTGTGCCCTGTGGGGAGCTCCCTGAGGAGGGGATGGGCCCACTCCCTTCAGGTGACAAGTGCAGGCTTTGTGTGGCTCCCTTTGTCAAGCACTGTGTTAAGTATTTACAGGTCAGGCTTCTACTTTAGCCTTGCTCACCCTTCCCACTCCTCTGCATCCCCTTGCTGCCCTCTGCTTTCAGCCTTCCCAAGGCCTTCTGTTCAAACTGCCCCATTCCCTCTGTGCTTAATGAACTGCAGCTTCAGGAGGACCCAGTTGGACCAAGCAAATACGTTTATTTCACGTATTTTATATATGAAAAAGGAGTGCCGTAGCTTTGTCATTTCCTTCCCGAAAGCCATGGGAAATTCTGCTCCCCTGGCCAGTCCTCATAGGATAAAAATGAGGAAAATCTGACACCGTAGCTGCTCTTTCTCCGTTGAGGAAGAGCTGGGTGTAGCCAGTCAGGGATGCTTGCAGCATGCCAGTGAGGTGGGTGTTTTATCTTCTGCCTTTCATGTTCCTCTGCTGCTTTTTGGAGAACCGTGTTCCTCGTGGTGTGCTCGTTGATCTGTGTAGCACCAGAGTCTTTTTTCCAAGCTTTTGCCAGGTGTGGGGTTTGGAAGTGTTTGGGTACCACCTTGCTGGGGCTTTGCTGGGCAGTCCTTAGGGGGTAGCAGTGGGGATGGAGCAAATTGCTCCCTGCATACGTTTGTGTCCCTGTGAGGAGGTTGGGCATCTCAGCATAGTGGGGCTGTTGGAAAAGCCACGTTGGAAACGTTCTTGAGCTGGTGTCGGTGCCGAAGCTCCTGAAAGCCTGCCTTCATCAGCAGGGGAGTGACGAATCGTCCTGACGCGTCCTGCAGCACAGCCGTGGCTGCCGATCCCGTCAGAGCGGCCGTGTGGGCCCGTCCGGCTTCGCTGGCCAGGGTGGGTGCTGGGTGTGCCCACCCCAGGCTGCCAGACAAACCCCTCGTGGTTGGTGGAGCGTGGAAAATTGGATCATGAGGCAGTGTCTGAGGGAAAGTGCTCAGGGTGGCCTGTTGCTTTCTTCCCAAAAGCAAGATTATTCAAAGGCTGGAAGAAAGCTGCGGATTTGAGTTTGTCTTGAGCAGAATAATCTTATTTTGTCAGCCCAGCTTGCTGATGAGGCTTGGCTGTGGTGTTGGTGTCCTTTGGGGCAGTGCTGCTAATTTAGCTGTAGGAATGCTCTGACACTTGATGAATGAGTCGAGGAAGAACCAGGCTCCCAGTATTTTCCACCTGGCTCCCAGTGTTTTCCAGTTTGCTTGGCTTGCTGGCTGGTCAGGTCAGTCAGCTTGTATGTTGGCTAGTTGACTCCTAGACCATGTGCTGGCTGTGCTGAGGTGTGGGGCTGGACTGAGGGGTGGAAGCTTGTGGTGACGTGCCTTGGACTTGTGGCAGTCCTTCTGGGTGATGCTGGGAGGGTGTGTTGGCGCTGCTGGAATGTGGCAGCAGGGTTTAAAAGGTATTTAGGAGGGTTGTGGCCCTGCACACAGGTAAAGCAGCCAGCCCTGAGCAGAATGGTCATGGCTGGTGCTTTCTGGCTGGTTCTGAGGTCTGCAAACCCACGAGCCTGTGGAAAAGCACTGAGAGCCCTTCCTTAAAGCAGAATGAGCCTCTCTGGCTGTGTGAGAGTAGCCAGGGCTGTTAAACCCCGAGGTGGTCGTTTCCCTTTCGCACCTGTCCTGTAGCGGGGTGGAGGGGGAGCCCCAGCCTCAGCATCCTGGCTGTTCCCAGCCCCACTTCAGAGGAGCAGCAGCTCTCCGAGGACCTCTCCCTACTGCTGCAGTGGCAGCAGAGCTGGGCTGGCTTTCTAGGTTTTTCTGCCAATGCAGTGTAATCTCTTTCTACCTCAGGGGCTTTGCTTGCTTGGCTGTGGTGTTCAGACTCCAGAGCTGTCTGGATGGTGCCTGAGGCTCACCCCAAGGGCACATCCTTGGCGTTGGGGTGCTCATCATTAAATTGGGTAACGCTGGATGCCGGCAGGACTCTGCCTGCCTGCGGAGATGGAAAAAAGGAAGGAGGCAATTGCAGAAGTCACTTGGGCTGCTGATCTTGCAGAGCAGCACAGAGATGTTCCCACTCACCTCGCAGCAGCCCTGGGAAGAGGATCAGGGTGAGTGGTCCGGGACAGAGGGCGGGGGCTGTTTGGTGACACCTCACAGAGCACTAGGCTGGCTCAGCCTTGCCAGAGGTGCAGCCCCCACGTTGGATCACTGCTCCTTCGTGGAGGTGTGGAGCTGCTGTGCAGAGCTGTTCCCACCTGGCTTTTTAGCATGAGCAGCCCTCAGTCCCAAGCTGTCTTTGCAGATCAGCCCAGGATGTGCTGGATACAGCAGAATTGTGGCCCTTTAGGGAACCCCTTGTGAGGTTTTTAAGGTGGGCACAGCTCTGCTGTGAGGCATGGAGTGAAACTGAGTCTCTCGCAGCAGGATGGATCTCTCCCCTCCATCTGTGAGCAGGAGCTTTGTTTTACACTGAAATCTGCTGGTTGTAGGCTGGGTTTTTTTAAAGTGCCTGTGGAAAGCATGTGTGGTTTACACTGGAGTCTGGAGGAGAAGTATCTGTGCCTTTAGACTTGAGTGGGTTTTCTTTGCAAGTCTAATGAGCTTTTCTCTCCTCAGAAATCAATCCCCTGGTTTTTCCCTTTTCTTTCCAAGCAGACCAATTAGTAAAGGTGGTCATCACACATAGCGTGGCTCCTGTTTTCAGTGTCTCTTCTTTAAATATCCAAGGAGAGGGAGCATCAGGGGATACCTTCTGTTAAGCTGAAAGGATTATTGCTGCAGTTGGGCTAATTATTTCCATCTTTGCAGCCTCCCCACTCTACCTGCTCTGACCCCTCTTGCTCGAGCAGATCTGGTGTCACTGCCTGTCTGTCCTTGGCTCTCTGCCTTCCCTCGGTGCTGTCCTCCAGAGCAGTGGGATTGTCCCACCAGGTGCCCTGGGAAGGCAGAGGGATTTGTCCCCAAGAACTGAGGTGTGTTTGGACAATGCTCTCAGGAACAGGGCGGGATTGTTGGGGTGTCTGGTGCAGGGATGGGGGTTGATGATCCTCGTGGTGCCTTTCACCTCAGGATATTCCATGGTTCTGTGATTCCAAGTGAGCTGGGGCTCAGCTCTGTGGTGGTGCTCCAAGGCACATGGGAGGGACACAGGCTGATGCGGGATATTGAGGGATGAGGTGCAGTCCTAAGGGATGGGAAGGGCTGTGGTAACTCTGCTGGTCGTGGAGACACTTCAGCACTTAGAGGTGATGAAACCACTTGTATTGAGGGGTTTGCATAGCACGTGTGTGACTTTGAAAGGCTTTCTGCCACTTATCAGCCTTGCACTTTATGGCTCCCCCTCAGCTCCTGCCCCGGACTGTCTGCCTGGAAGTGCCAGATGTAATTTCAGATGGATTTCATCAGTGTCTCAAGTCACTTGCTGCAGAATGAAATTCCTTGAGGTGTTTGTAAATGACTCAAAAAATCTAAAGAAGCCTCTCCTGTGACTCCTGAGGACATCCAGCTCAGCCTGTTTGTGGAGGGCTGGAGATTCACTTTGGAGATAAACCAATTGTTTTCTGTGCACTGCAAAGAAGTGTTTGCAGGGCTGCCCTTTTGAAATTGAAATTGCACAAGTGGGGGAGACATTTAGAGTGGTAAAATTGTTCCCTGTCCTAGGAAACATTTTCTCTTTTCTTTGATTACAAGTTACTTCAGTCGCGGCTGTGTTGGCTCGGTCTCAGTGTGGAGTCTGTGTGTGCTGCTCAGCAGCAGCTCTGCTCCTTCCTGTGTGAAGTGAAATGTCGCTTCACGTGAGCTTCCTGGTGCAGGGAACACATCTGGCCAGCTGTGCACGTTCTCAGTTAAACCAAGAGCAGATCAGGGCTGTCACACTCAAGATGAGAACAAAGAGAAACAAGGCTTGTCTTGGCTGGGTGCTGTGGATCTCCAGGCATCGGGATGAGTCGTGGGCAGAGGGAGAAGGGGGTTGTTCCTGCTCTGCAGGGCTCGGGGTGAGTGTGTTCATTGTGTTAGTTTGAGAACACAGCAGTGGCAGAAGGGGTGCCAGAGGAGACTGTCCCAAGAGAAGGGATAATCCAGAGGGATGTGCTTCGTGGAGGCTGGTCTGTGTTTGTGTCTGCTCAGGGTTATGCGAGGAGCCTTTGTATAAAAATGACATTTATATCCGGAGCTGTGCATGACTTTGGTATGGTCAGAAGTAAAGGAAGTGTAGGATTTGGAAATGTGGCTCGTGTTCCTCCCCTGGTGCTGACCCACCTGCTGCAAAGTGCTGACTCGCTCCCTGCAGGAGCCGAGTGTTTCATTACCCTCCACTGCAGATCCTGGGTGTGATGGGGTGACAGTTGCTGGGATTGAGTTACCTGTGTGGTTTAAGGTGAGACCTGTGACAAAGCTGGGTAAATGTCACAGAACTGGAGCTTCTCGTGCTGTCTGCTGGTAACTGTGGCTTGTGGTGTTAGTGAGCCCAAAGCTGGGATTTAATCCAAAGTCAGAATTGCCTTTTGTGGTTGATTTTCAGCTCCCACTGACTCTGAATTCAAGGGCAGACTTTACCCTGAGCAAATTCTGCCCTCTGAAGTTACTGCTTATATGTGGTTTTACCTCCTGCCTCATCAGCATGACAAAGGGTGCTGCCTGGAGCTGCCTGGAGGGATTTGTACAAGGAGCTTTTAACAATGGACGTCTCCAAATTGGACAGAAAACTACATGCTTTTCCCTCAGCATTTCCCGGTGTAATAATGGAGAGCCTGGCAGGCGTGTATAGGCAGAAGTAATAAATGTTGCTGTTGGGGGCAAAAAGGAAAGCAGGTAAAATCTGCTTGAGCTGTGGCCTGGCTTGGAGCCACTGCCCGGGAGAACAGATTTAGAGAGGATGGGACCAAAATGAGGGTATTGGGACCAAAATGAGGGTATTGGGACCAAAATGAGGGTGTTGGAGCTGTGCGGTGACAAAGGGAGTGACTGTAGGGCTTGCGGAGCCTTGCAGCGTTGTGGTGGTGGGTGGGTGATCCAAAAAGAGCAGCTGTGAGCCGGAGGAGTCCCTGGTGCTCATCCCGAGCAGCGTCTTGGGGATCTGCCAAATCCGAGCACCCTGTGCACACCTGGGCATGCTGTCCTGTCTGCTCTCCTTCCTCATCCATCTCTCCTGTTCCTGCCCTCTCTCCCTTCCATCGTCAATCCTTCCTGGCAGCCCCAGGTCCGTGTTCTCCTGGGGCCTCCTCACCGAGGCAGCTGGTGCTTGCCTGGCCCTCGCCTTGTGCAAGAGCTCAGTGACCGACCAGGCTTGCTGAGAGCAAGGTGGGGACCCAGCTCCCTGCAGGATGTAGAATTCCGGGGTCAGGAATCTCCCATCTGCAGCATTGCTGAGCTGCATCCTTATTTCATGGTTTTGGAGCCTACTTCGCATGAGTTCTGTCTTTCCCCCCATTTCAGTGTTAGCTGGAGTACCTTGCCAGCTCCTCCCTTCCCCCAGGTTCCTCCAGGCAGGAGGTGAAGAATGAATACTCTTTAATGTGAAGGCACTTATTAATGCTTAATCTCTCAAATATGTCACTGCTTTTGTGTCTAATAATAGGGTTTATTGTCACGGCTGTCTGAGGTCCGTGCTCAGCTCCAGAGCAGGTTTCATTAGCTACTGTTGCTCACGTTAACAGAGGAGTTTTGGACTCGATGGGGTTGTTTGCTCTGTCAGCATCCAGGAGCCTCCTGGTGCTTAAGTTCTTAAGTGGAAAAACCCTGCTTAGGGGCTGTAGTGTTTGTGTGCAGGTGCCTGGGACGGCCTGGGTGGAACACGGAGTTGAGGAGGGAGCTGGGCACTCCTGGGTGGTGCCTGAGGGAACCGGGTGGGTGTAAAGTGAGTTTTTGAGCCGAGTAAGGATTGCTTGGCACTGAAGTCCTGCAGTCAGGAAAAAGCCCTGAATGCTTCTCATCAGTGAAAACGGGCAGTTCTGTGAGGTGGGTAAAGGTTTTGGGCTCGGTGGGGTTTCTTTGCTGCTGGGAGAGCGGCGACTCCCGGCTCCTGCCTCCCTCGGTAAGGGATGACAAAGCCGTGGCTTTAGGTGTGGTCAGAGCCTCTCCAAACAGGCTGGCTCCATTCATCCACGATAAAAACAAGCAGTGCTGAAACACCAGCAGCCCTGTGTCTTCCAGCCTTTGTGTTAGTGATTGAGAGAGAGCCCGCGACCCTCTGGAACATGAATGGAGCCCTCGTAACCCGAGAGCAGGAGTGAGATTATTTTAAGGCAGAAGTGAGGCTCTGAGGCAGGCGGTCCTTTTGTACATCTCATACATGTGAGAGCAGAGCTGCATTTAGAGCTGAAAGAGGATAAAATCCCCGAGGAGACTGATTGCACCTCGTTTATTTTTAACGGATGTACTGGGGAAGATCGAGCTGGAATTCCGAGACTTGGGGCAGGCTTAAATTCGGACAGTTTCCCTCATCCCTGTGAGAAGAGAAATGGGCACCAACTGGACTAGTTCCTGGGGAAGATGAAATGCATGTGGATTATGGGGGTTTTTTTTAACTTTCTCCTCCTTTAGCCTTTGGTTTAGGAGAGGAAATAATGGTTTTACAACTCTTTGGCTGAATTTATGGTCTGTGTTCCCATGTGGATTGTCACTAGTCACGCTGCCTGCATCTGCTTGTGCTGCAAATCTGCTCATTGGCCCCATAAAACTAAAATCAGGGCAAGACAGATTGCTGCTTGATTGTCATCCTGAGTGGCCCAAACTGGGCAAAGACCAGCTGGAGAGAGACATCCGAGTGCTCAGTAGGGGCGTTTCGGTATAAAGGTTTTTATTTGCTGTTCATCCTTACTGGAAAATCCTCGTTTGTCTTGTACCTCAGCACAAACTGTGCTCCCTTGTTAGGAGAAATAAAGGTACGAATGCAGCTACTGTTGGGTTTTTGTGTTAGAAGGAAGAGCTCTGGCTCTCAAATTCTGTGAACTTGTGCAGGGTGTGGGGAGACACAACCATCTCCCACCACATCTCCTTTGCTGTTCATGTCGTGGTGTGTGAAAGGAGCAGAAACAGGCACCGGTGCCTTGCCAGCCCCTGGGCAGTGGGATCAACAACTCCTGGGAACAGGGCTGGAGCTCCCAGGTACTCAGGGGGCTGTGAACCTGTTGGGGTGCCCACCCGCTTTCCCTGGCCTGGCATGTCCCAGTCCCTTCCCTCCCTGTCTGGAGCTGAAGGATTCTCTCATCCCCGCGCTCAGCTCTCCTGCTGATGTTTGTTTGTTTTCCCTCTTGAGCTCTTCCAGATTAGGCTTTTTTCCCCCCTGCATTTATCTTCTTACTGATCTGATACAGATTTAATAAAAAAATGGAGCTTTTAGTTTTAGTAAATACAGTTGTGAACGTTTTGAGGGAACAGTGTTTTTCTGCTGTTACGCAACAACATGTTGGGGGAGATAAAAGCAAGGCAAAAACACTTGATGAATGTCCTATTGTTTGTTGTCTTTTGGCATTAAAGAATGAAAGATGATGTTCAGGAAACACACTGTGACTTTTGACCTCATCTGAAGTGCCTCTGAGTCATGGAAAACAAAAATAATTCAGCAGAGCCAGACAGATGCTAAAATGGGCATTGCAGAGCCCTGTCTGGTTGCATGGTGACTGTTGGGGTGAGGACGAGTCCTGCTGAAGCCCTGAAAGCTGGTGAGATCTGACGTGTTTGTTTCTTTCTAGGCTAAGAAACCAGTGTGTCGAGAATGCCTGACTCTCTGCTCTGTATTTATAGAGACTGTGCTGGCGCTGCATTCCAGCGCCGTCAGTCACCTTCAGGGTGCTGGAATGGACACTGTGGGGCCAAGGACTGTCTGGTGCCCCGTTTGGGTGTCAAGTGGCTGAAAGTGACGGCTTGGTGAAACCAGCAGTGTATAAGCTGTGTGGGGAGACCTGTGTTCCCCCTGCAGGGGTGAGCTGGGCCTTTCCAGACAAGCTGGTAACGCCTGTTCCTGTGAGCATCGCTGCAGGACACCCTGTCCTGTCCCTCCCCTTCCTTGTGGAAGTGTCACTGCCGTAGCACGCTGGAATCCACTCCTGCATGTGCAGGCTTGGATCCTGCAGAAGGAAAGCAGGGATCCCTGGGGAGCCTCACCTGCCTTGGCTGCTCCCCTGGGACAGGCTTTCTGTCGCTGCCAGAGCGATGCCAGCCATGGTGGCGTGACAGTAGCTGGAGCAGATGGTGCCGTTGTCATCGTTTTATTTTCTATCCATGTGCTGAAACAGCTCAAAATAACTTCAGAAATGATGGCCCAATCCGGGAAGAATGTTTTCCTTGCCCTGAGAAAATCTCCTGCAACCTTAGTGGCCACAAGGCTCTCCTTGTTCTGTCGCATCTGCTCTGACTGGGATCGCTCGCTAGGCTGGAGCTATGGCATGAGGAATCTTTCATATTTCATATCTTCATTACTGTGGCAGCATTGAATATTCACAGAACTTCTGTCAGGGTGCAGCAAATGTTGTCAGCACTGTGAAATCAAAGAAAGGGGAGCAGCTGAGATCAAAGTAAGCAGTAAATACATACCTTGTGTCTCGACAGTGTCTTTTTCAAGCCTGAGGCAAAACCTGGAGGGGCTCAGGTGCAGCTGGGTGGTGGCTGGTGCTGGCACAGCACTGGCTCTTCACTCTTCCCCTCTCTGTCATATTGCTGCTCCAAAATCAGGGTGAGGTGACCCACAGTGCTACTGTCACATGCAATTTTGGCTCGTGAGGGGCTCAGTTCCTGCTGGTTTAGTGCCTAGAACCAGCTGCCTGGGGGTGTTGGGGCAGTGCTGGTGGTCCAAGGGAAGAAGAACCACCTTCTTCAAGCAGGATCTGAGCCTGGCTTGGTGAATTGCAGCCTTGCTCTGCCCAGTTTTTGAGGGCCTCATTCTCTTCATCTTTCCACAATCAGACATTGCTCTTCTGAAGCCAAAGTATCTCCTTTTTTCACCATGAATTTTGGGCCCTTCCTGTGGTGCTGCACCACGCACAGACATTACTGACTTGGCTAAGGTGGAAGGCGATGCCAAATACCCAAATCTCCAAGTCCTTTTACAGTTCAGGCAAAGTTTTCTTCTCACTAAATTCCTTTTAATTTATGAGGCTTCTGGTTGCACGTTGATCTCATCTCGGTGTCAGCATCATTTGAGCCTGGCACCAGGCACAAGCAGCATCGTCTGCCTTTGCCCACGGAGAGCCTGGGGAGGGAAGCTGATGTGCAGCTCGGGATGGTGGCTGGAGCAGCTCCCAGTGCAGGATGTGGCCCTTCCCAGCACAGGAAGGCTCAGTCCTGCCCCTGTGTCCCCAGGGGCCCTGGCTCTGTGTGCCACAGCAATGGGGGCTGTTTGCTGCTACATCAAAGACAGGAAAGATTCCCAGGGTTGGCAGGAAGGCAGTGCGATGCTGCAAGGGGGTTTTTCCTTGCAGTGGACTCTGCAGTTGTTGGAGTTAAATGCAGAACATTTAACTTAACCTCCGCAGTGCAGAGTGTGTGCACCCTGCAGATGGCCCAGGGCTTGTGTTTGATCCCAGGCTCACACCCGGCTGCAGGGATCTCCCCAGCCCCTGGCTCTGTGCACCAAATGGATGCTGCTCTCCGTGTGCTCCGGGAAAGCCCATGGAGCCGGGGGCGAGCAGAGCTTTGCTTCTCGTGCTGGGTCCTACAGCTCGGGCTGTGCTGCAGAGCTCTGGGTTGTCAAATGGAGCTCGTTCGTGTCAGGAGGAGCAGCGGAGCTGCGCCCGAGGAGTCGCTGTTCACAGCCTGCCACAGACACCTCGATGGATCACAGTGCGAGGTGGAGCGAGCTCCTGGCTGAGAGCTCCTGGCTGAGAGCTCAGCTCGGTGCTGTCGCAGCAGCCAGTGTGGGTATTTTCACCCTCCTCTTCCTGTCAGGGTGTTTCATGTATGGCTGGCTGATAGAGTGACTTTTGGGGTATTTCTCAGGGGCTCTGTCTGGGAGCTCAGGATGGGTGTACCAGTGCTCAGTGCCCTCCCAGATGGGCTGTATGGAGGGAGATGGGGGTGATCCTGTATCCAGCGGCCTATCCCTGCCTTGGGAGGGGGTGTGGTACCCACTGGAGTGTGAAATAAGTCCTGTCAGCTTGTTTCTGGCCTCATATTCATGAAGAAAATTATGATAACCATGAGACACTGCTGGCCACATGAACTGTCCTGTGTTTGTTAGATTGCAAGTGTCCCCAGAGCAGGTGAGCCCTGCCAGGCTCCTGTCCCCCACACTGCTCTGCAAGCAGGTCTGTCCTCCACTGCTTATCTTGGGAACATCCCTTATAATTCCACGTGAGTGACACGGGGGAGCGTGGCAGCCGTCAGTTAGCGGGGATGGATGCCTGTTTTTCTTTCTTCAGGCAATGCAGTCTCTCAGAAAAGCAATTTCGGACTCCTCATGGTGTTGTTTGCCAGCCAAGGTAAAGCAGTCACTTGATGGGGCAGAACTGTTGTGCCATCGATTGTCCCAGTTCATGAAGACTCCAGGGGCATTTTTTGGGAACTTTTTTCCCCTCTTTTCCCTCTCCCCATCCTTTTAGGTGGTAGTGGGCAGGCTGGGGGAGCCTGTGGCACTGCTCAAGGGCTCTGCCATGCCTGGTGGTGCAGCCACATCTGGGCACAAGCCCAGCCTTGGAAAGGCAGTGCCGGGGGAATATCAGCCTTCCAGCACTTTCTATTAAGTAAATAATGACTGGTACAAGCCTGAGAGCTGTCAAGCCCGCATTAAAACCTGCAGCAGCAGGGAAGATGCTCTGATTTGCAGCGGGTTGGGCTCAGCCTGGGATGGGAAGAGTCAAAGAGAATTAGCTGGTAAATAAGATCTGCCTTCTCTTTGATCCGCTCTACGTGTTCAACTGCTTAAAGGCTTCCCATGCAAGCAGGATTTTGGGGAGGAAGAATTTATCCACCCATCAACCATCTCGGGGCTCAGTGAAACGCATGACTGCAAGATGCTGTAGCAGGGGGTTGGGAAGAAATCCGAAGGCAGCCTGGTAAATCCCTGCCAAAGAGGCTTCTCTTCCCTCTCTCACAAAGAGCCTGCTGAACACACAGGGCAGGTTTTAAAACTGCTGTTGCTTCCTTTTCTGCTGCCACGTAAGCCCTTCTGATCAGAGCTCTAATCTAGCTAAAGTTAGTGGACTTAGGGACAGCCTGATTTTTGCATCATATTATGGAATGAGCTGGGTGATCTGGAGTGCCAACACCTCCCTGGGCCATGGCTGCCCTTAAACACCCTCCGAGAGCTCACAGGGAAAGCTGGGGTGGGAAAGGTGGGATCTGCAGTGGTGTTGGGAAAGGCTGGGTTTGGCTTGGTCAGATAAACCAGGCCAAAAGTGGAGAAGGAAAGTAACAAGGGGGTGAAAGATCAAGGAAAGAAGATCCATTTAGTGACAGGAGATGCTGCAGGTGGACGTGGAGGTGCTCAGGTTTTGGGTGAGATGAGGTGGAGCAGGTCACAGTCGTGGTGCCCTTTTATTTGGGCGGAGAAGAGATGTGCAGACAAACCCATTCCCCTTCTCCTGCAGCTCAGGCCGTGGGCCGGGGTTTTGTGTTGGATAATCTGGTCTCTAATTGCCACCCTGCTCTGAGGCAGCTGCTGAACTGGGCCTAAGCTGATTTGGGATGGCAAATTCTGTTAGTTTAATTCTCAGAAACCCTGAGGAACTTATCAGCATGGGAGCCTTCCTTGGCTTTTCTCTGGCCACGAGCCTGCTCTGGAGACCCCCGTGGTGACCCCTGGCAGTAGCTCACAGAGCTCTTGGTTGTGAAGAGGGTTCATTTGTCAGGGCTGTATTAGTCTGAGAGGGCTTTGGACAAGGGAGTGAGTGACAGGAAAAGAAAATGGATGTCCATACTGCTGTGATGAGACTCCTGTGCCCTGAAAGCTGTTCAGCCATGAATCCAAACCTGTCTCTTTGTAAAGTGTCCAGCCCCTGGAGAATGGGGCAGAAGTTTCAGACCTCCAAGGAGTTGCTTAAACTGTAATCAATATGGAAAAATTGTGGAAAGGAAAAAGAAAATATATGCTTTTTTGAGACAATTTCTTTCGCAGCTCTGTCCTATTGCTTCAAGAGGCATTCATCTGTCTTTGAACCTAACAGAAGTTTTTCTGTCCTCTTGACTAGATGTCATGAAATTCCATGTAATTTCTCAGTTCACTGCCTATTAGTGCCTGCAATTAATGAGCTCATCGTCCATATTCCTTCCTCTGTCGGCTTCTGGGAAAAACAGTACTTGGAGAAGTACACAAAGGAGATGAAAAGGAAGTTGCTTATGAATTATGAACAGCCTTTCAGGCTGATGTTGTTTCACGGTGCTGTCACTCTGTTTTAATTATGTAATTCAGACGGAATGATGCCTTTTTTTAAAGCCCTGTTTGTGTTTGATCACCTTTCAGAAGTAACACTTAGCTCGTGTTTGTTGAATTTTCATTTTTAATAACAAGAGTGAGTGCTTTGTGCCCTTGCTGATTAAATAACAGAGAAGGAAGATGCTGCACACAAGGCAATAGCCAAGAGGCTCTGCTTGGAAGTTACATGGGTGATCACTTGGGTGTTTTGTGGCTGGCCTGAAGCTGCTGGGTTGGGCCCACTGGTGAGTCCCAGAGTGTGCAAATCCAGCCAGGATCTCCCAAGGTGCTGCGCTTCCCTTCTGCTGAAATGTCCCTTTTCCCGTATTTTCTTACCCACGTGCAGCAGGAGCCCCCTTCACCCACCCACACCCAGCGCTGCCAACGCTGGGTTTATTTTGGGACCGGGGGGGGTGTAAATCGAGCCGCTGGTTCCCAGCCTCGTGATCCCCGGCGCTGCGCAGTCGGAGCGGCTGCGGATCCATCTCTGCTCGGGGATAATCCCGGGCCGTGTCCTTGGGCTGTGCCCACGGCGACTGGGGGGCAGCTGCTGACCCACTTCCACCATGGGAATGCTCATCCCCTGGCACCCAGGGCTGTGTGGGGAGGCTCTTTGGTGCTCTTTGTGACAGGGCCAGCGATGTTGTCTGGCACAGACCACGCCAGGCCGAGCGGCCCCGCGGCACAGCTGGGTGCTCCCGGCATCTGCCCCGCTCAATGGGGCACGTTGTTTTCACATTTTTGGCAGCCCTGGGTTTGCTTGCCTTTCACTGCAGAGAAACTTTTTGCCAAAGGGTTAAGAGTTTGGGCTGCCTGGCTTGCTTTGGGCTCTAAATCTTGCCAGGCGGAGGGTGCTGGAGGCTTTGTGTGGGGTTTTCCCCAGTGGCTGCAGGATGGGTGCTCTGCTGTGGTGTTGTGCTGGTGGGATCTGTCCTGGCTGGGCAGGAATTGCTGCTGCAGACTGGACATGGGGCTGGGTACAACACAGGGCTGCCCCCAAACAGATGCTTTGGGGTGACCTAATTGTGGCCTTCCAGTGCCTGAAGGAGCCTACGGGAAACAGGGAAAGAGACGATTTACAAGGGCCTGCAGTGACAGAACAAGGGAAATGGATTCAGACTAAGAGAGTAGGTTTGGATTAGATATTAGGAGAGTGTTCTTTCCTGTGAGGGTGGGGAGGCCCTGACACAGGTTGCCCAGGGAAGCTGTGGCTGCCCCTGGATCCCTGGAAGTGTCCAAACCCAGGTTGGACAGGACTTGGAGCTCCCTGGGACAGTGGGAGGTGTCCCTGCCCATGGCAGGGGGTGGGACTGGATGGGCTTTGAGATCCCTTCCAACCCAAACCATTCCATGACTCTATGATCCTTGGAAGCGTTCAAGGCCAGGTTGGATGGAGCTCTGAGCCACCTGTTCTAGTGGAAGGTGTCCCTGTCCACAGCAGGGGCTGGAACGAGATATCGGTGGCAGGAGCTGGCCAGGCTCTCACCAGTTAAACTCCTCTCCTGGGCAAACTGGGTGATGATGGGGACCCAGGGCTGCAAACATCAGTGGTGCTGGTGGGCTGAAATTGGGCTCTTCTCCTGCTCCTGGCTACAAAAACTTTGCCTCCCAGGTACCTTTGCCTCCCAATGACTCCTCCAAGGCCTGTCCTCCCGCCAGGCAGGCTGCAGGTCTGGAAAACATGGGGTTTGGAGGAGCTGTTAATTATGGGATAGGCTGTTGCCTTTTAGATAGTGTCCCTGGTTAAGGAGAATAGTTCTGCTGGGGATGGATAAGGTTCTTTGGAGGGTTTGTGCTTTATCTGCCATGCAGAGGGTGCTGTTTTAAGTTTATCTCTGTGCAGTTTTCTTTGCTCTAATTATGCATCACTGAACCATTGCTTCAAGGCGGGGCTGGTTTTACACTTTTAAGAATATTTTAGAATATTTTTTTCCCCTTGATGTTATGTTTTTCCCGAAGAGGGATTTTCCCTTCCCCCACTCAAAAGTAAAACCAAACAGGATTATCATTATGGACTTCTTTCAGAATTTTCAGACCGTCTTTGAGAATTTGAATCTGGAGTATGTAGTTTTAAAAAGATTTAAATTCTCTTTGGTCATATGAATTCATTACCTGAGTGAAAACCCAAGGCAAAGCTGAGACTTTCCCTCCTTTCCTGACCCTTGGCTCATGCCAATTGGAGCTGGTTTTGTCCCCCACCACGGATGCTGCTCGTGGTGGCTCAGGCACAGAGGGGCTCTGCAGGAGCAGCAGGAGGACATTGTGCTTCATCTGCTGGGAGATGCTTCTGCTCTCCAGAGCAATCCAGGCATCACCCCCAATCCCTGTGTGCAAATGAACGGGTGCTCAGGGCATTCCCTAAGCTACAGCTGAGGGTTTGAGGTGCTCCCAGGGTCCCACTGAGTGTTTTATTGATGGACCTTCATGGCTTTCGCTCGTGCTTTTTTCCCTGTAAGAGAAAGGCGGCTCTTTCTCTCTTGTCTCTGAAAAATTAATGGCTGCATCCTCCCGAGCCCCCCTCAGCTGCATCCTGCCGTGCCATGGTGGGAGTGGGGGCTGGCCCTGCCTGTCCCTGAGCAGCACAGGCAGAGGACAGCATCCCCAGCTCCTCTGCGCAGCCCCGGCCCTTCCTTTGTGCTGGAAAGCCCTGGCACTGGCTGGTCAGTGAGAGCAGGTGACAGCCAGCCCTGCCTGCAGCAGCTCCACCGGCCTTTGCTGAATCACGGCCGCTGCTGCAGCGCCAGGGCTGCACCCCTGCGTGCCCAGGGGGAGTGGAAGCTCTTCCCTGTGTCCATGGAGCCAGCGGATAAACCTTTGACAAGGAGTCCCCTCTCCATGGTGCCCCAGGAAATCGTGCAGAGGCAAGAAGGGGCTAAATGTGGGGAGACACCCAGCTGCTCTTCTCCAAAAAACCCGTGGGAGGCAGAGGGGAAAGGAGGCAGAGTGAGGAAACAGCCTGGTGTGAAGGCAGCGCAGCAGATTTGTGTTTTGCTCTGGATGTGCAGCTGGGAAGCAAAGGTGTCACTGTTTGGAGGTGTGTAGTGAACAGAGTGTGGCTGGGAGGGGGTCTCCACTGGGGACGGGGCAGGAACTGCTTCTGCTGTCCACAAATTCCTGACAAAGACTTTGGGAAAACTGCTGTGCCCAGTCCCACGCGTGTGTTTGGGGCAGAGAGGCCGCTCTCGTGTACATGCACACACAAACACACCAGAGCAGCACATTTCTGTGTCATTTTACACTCATGTTTGTGCCTAGGTTGCTTTTGTGACCCTTGCACTAGGCTGACACTACATTTTAGTATTTCAGTGCTGTAAATAATACCATGTATCAGCCAGATGAGGCCTGGATATAATCAATATGATTCTTTGAGCACTGGGAGGAGGGCAGCCATATGGCCAAATAATTAGGGCCCACCAATTAGAGCAAAAATTAGATGCCTAATTCTTTCCTGTTTTATACCTCCATTTTTATGGGTGATTTCATTCCAGGACAAGTTCTCCAGCTTCCTTGGTTCTCCAGTCCTGTCAAATGGCTTTGTAGCTGTCTAAGGCGGTAATTAAATTGCAGAGTCATCTTGCTAAGGCTTAAAAAAAGCTGGGTGAGAGATCTGGTTACTGGCCCTGGAGTTTCTCTTGTGTGATTCCTTACATGCAGTTAATTTATTGCCAGCAGACAAAACCACAAGTTTCCTCCTTGCTGCTGGTAACCTGAGCCCCATTGCTGGATTCATTCGTCCCTGACGGTCATGGCAAACATGTGATCACACTAATAGCTGATTATTAATCACTGCCGATGGCTGTAATTGTATCAGCTCTTAGGAAGCCAGCTGAAAGCACTGTCTGTCCATCCAGCACGGGGAGCAGGGCCCTGCGCCGTGGGGCAGATAATGG
The DNA here is from genome assembly GCA_013397795.1 of Orthonyx spaldingii. NCBI lineage: Eukaryota > Metazoa > Chordata > Aves > Passeriformes > Orthonychidae > Orthonyx > Orthonyx spaldingii. Next base: position 579,873 of record VZTJ01002455.1, on the reverse strand, counting down.
TTGTTGGAGACTTCATTTCCTTTTGCAGATCGATGCAGTTTAGAAAAACAACTCTGAGGTTTGGCACCTTTCTGCTTCCACCCCAGTGTCCAGCCCTGTTTGCTTTGCTCTGCACCGTGGTGGGGCTTTCTGAGCCCTGCAGGAAGGGTTTGGGGTTAAATCAGGGGTTGTGCTGTCCCCTCACAGCCAAAGCTAAGTGAGGCCCTCTTCTCTAAGAGTCCTGAATCCATCTCTGGAGAGTCCTGGTTCCCCCCTTGTGTCACTTTTGGATGGTTTTTAAGATGATGCGTGTACTGTGGTAGGTGTGTATCCCTGCTGGGTGTGGGAAGGAATGGAAGGAATCCCTTCCCACAGCAGCATCACACCTCACCAGCAGGGAGTCTGATTAAACTGGGAAATGCAGAGTTTGGAGCATGCACCAGGAGTCTCTCAGCACTTAGCCTGCTGCTCCCAGGGATCTCTTGGGGCAAAACTGTGTCAGAGCAGTGTCCTGGGTGCACTAGGATGGTCATTTTGCTTAGGACATCTTAAATACCTGTGGAATTCAGATGCAGCTGGCAGGAGTTGCCTATATGTTTGTTGTGAGGGATGCAGTGACTGGCACATGCTTTTGCTTGTGCAGGAATGACCAGACCTTCCTTCCCTTTGCTCCTGTTGTGTCAGGTTTTGCCTAACGGGTGTTAGTTTTCACTCTCCTTTTCAGGTACCTTTGCTGAGAGGTGGCAGAGCAGCCTCAGGACATCACCATGATGGAGGATCACGCACCTGGCCAGGAAAAACACTTCTCCTCAGGTGAGCACGTCCAGGAGGTGGTGGAAGGACCTGCCTGGCCCACAGCTGAGCTAAGTAGGGAGGGGGAGAACAGCGTGGTGGTGTGAGGGGTCCTTGGGGACAGCCTTCCCTTCCACAGGACTCTGTGGATCAGCTGGCTGCAGCCGGGGCGCTGTTGGAGCCCACAAGTTGCTCCGACGTTCACAGTCGTAGGAAAATGCTGCTCGTGGATATCATTGCCCAGCACGAGCAGAACAACCCCTGGCATCCAGACCAGGGGTGATCCCACTGCTGCAGCTTTGCAAGCGTGTGTTTGTGTTCACTCCTCAGTTTGCTATGAAAACACAGCACTGTTTTTATTTGGGGGTCACAGCTCCAGGGTGCTGCTTGCTGCCTGCTTTCCTCACCTGCACAGGGACCCGGGGACAACTGAACAGAGAGCTCTGGGAGTGGGGGCCATGCCAGAGTCTTCCTCACCATATTTCAGACCTGCATTTCTCCGGAAGCTTTTCCTTTCTCATTCCACCATGCTCCACAACTGAGCTTGGAAACCCGCACAGCGCCAGCAAACCTGGTGGGACTCACTCCTGGCTATGCTCCATATAAACATCATCTTAATTTTCTTTTCTTGAGGTGCTTTGGACACCTCTTACGCCAGATAAATGGATGGCCTCTGTCCTGGAGAGAATCCACAGCATCCATTCATCCCGGGCTCTGCAGCGCATTGCAGTCCGACAGCTCCTCTCAGCTTGATTCGCACATCACGGGTTCCCAGGGATTTTGCTTCTTCTTTTCCAAATCAGTTTTTCCAGCTCTCATTATTTGATTTGCCCGCACTCTGGCTGAGAGGAGACTTGTGCCTCTTGCCCTGCTCTTCCAGAAGACTTTTGCCACCACTTCTTGGCACAGAATGTTGTCCTGCACCAACCCTGTTGCAAACACGGGCTGGTTTGCAGTCCTGGGAGGGCTCAGCCTGCTCTGGGAGGGAGAGGACAACAGTGAGTCAGAAGCTGCCCATCTTCCCTCCTTACGTTGCTGAGATCTCCTTGCCTGCTTGTGCCATGCTTTGCTGTTTCTGCCTGTCCAGTTCACTGGGCTTTTCTTTTGCTGATGGGTTTCCGCTTGTTCCTTTTGGTGGTGGCACTGGTGCTTGTGGTTTGGTGGCATTTTCACGCTTTGCTTGCTTTTAGTTCAGGTGCTTTTTTACTCTCCAGCTGCAGCTTCTTGCTGCTGTGGATCTGGGCAATCAGAGTCGGTAACCCCCAGGCCCCAGTTCATAGCCAAGGACTTGTTGTAAGTATTTGAATGTTTTCCAGGCTATCCCCTTCAGATACCAGTCGATGATGGATCGGATGAGCCTGTTTCTGAAACATCTGACGCTAAGAGCACCCCAACTACAGAAGGTGGGAGCTCTTTGACTTTCTGCTTTGAAACCATGATGGACAGAGTCGTGGTAAACCTCGCCACAGGCTCCCCGTGCCGTGTCCTGGTGGGGTTTCTCAGGAGGAGAAAATGCTCTTGGTTAGACTCGTCACCGGTGGTGTTTGCCATGCTGCGGAATGAGATAATGAGCTTTAAAGGTGGAGAGTGGGCTGGAAAGCAAGAAAAGTGAAGTGTTTGCTACAGCTCAGGAAGTTTCTTGTGGTTTGTTTCCTGCAGACTTTTTACAGGGGCTCTGCAAGGTCCTGGTAGTGCAGCCAGGAGCAGTCCTGTGTTGTGTGACACAGGTTGGTGTCACCGTGCTCCCCGAGTCCTGAGTGCCTTGTGGGTAGAAAGACTAATTCCAGAGTGGTCTAGAGACTTGTTCACTGTTGTAATTACCTTCACTTTTTGCCTTCCTCTGGCTGCTTTAATCCCACGTATCTGCCTTTGGAGACTTGAGGTAGAGGCTTTAGCTTGCAAAATTGTTCTGGAAGGAAGGAAGGCTGGGCAGAGATGCTGGGCAGTCCCAGCCCTGTCCCACTGGAGGCGTGGGCTGACTGATTGTCTGGAAAGTGCCTCAAGAAATCGGAACATAAAACCTGTCTGGTGCAGGAGGGGATGTTATCCTGCTGTCCAGTTGGATCAGGGCTGTCAGGATGGGCAGGTACCCCTCTGGCAGGTGGAGCTCTGTCCCAGAGCACGACGCAGCCACGCTCTGGGGTGTTTTGTGAAGGTGTCCCATGGGAGCTGTTCTGTCCTGCTCCAGACCAGCCACGTCCCCATGCAGGATTGCTGTGCCTGTGCGTCAGGCACCAGTGGCTGCTTTTAGCTGTGGATTTTTGGACAAAAAGGCAAAGCTTTCAGAAGCATAGGGAGCACGTTGTGGCACATTGTGTGGCAGGGGGCAACTCATGGTGTCCCTGTGGTTCTGGCTTTGCTGTGTTGTGCTTGGTTGGTCCCTCCACAATCTCCACTGGCTCAAGGGAGGGAGCTGAGTGCTTCTCTGAGCAGAAGGTTCTTCAGACACATCCTGGTCTCCAGAGGGCTTTGCCTCTCAACAGCTGTGTGAAAGCTGTGTTGTTTTTTCAGATGCCACAGCACCTTTAGTGGAGGAAGGAGACCACGAGGATCAGGGTGGTGCGGAACAGCACGGGGAGATCCCAGAAGGAACCACAGGTGAGGGAGACCAAGGTGCAGCTTCATCTCTTGATGCAGACAGAGCAGAGAGCTGGACTGGTCAGTGCTGTGAGACAACACAGGGAAACTGCTCACAGGGACACTGCTCCCGACGCTGCTTCCTTCTTCTCCAAATAATTCCTTACTTACAGTTGTCCTCTTGCCTTCCCCATCCTGGGGGAAACTCGCAGCTTTTTCTTCTTTCTTTCTCTGCTCCACTTCTGACAATCCTTCTGCCTGGTGTCTCTGTGGTGGCTTTGGCTCCCACCTCCAGGCTCCTACCTGCAGATCCGGGGCATTCCTGCCCCTCTGTCAGCAGCCCCTCGGTCTCTGCAGGCCCTCGGGGCCTGTCCTGCAGCTCTTGGGCTCTGCCCAGCCCTCACTGGGTGTCTTCGGAGTGGCAGGTGAAAACCAGGCCACTGCAGCAGTGCTTTTAAGGATAATGCAGGGGAAGTGAAGTGACTAATTCAGCCTGAGTGCCCTGTGGGGAATCACTGCACCTGGGCCTGGTTTTCCAGGGAAGGATGGGGCCTTCCAGAGGCAGAGCAGGGAGTGACTGTGGCAGTGCTGTGTGTGACAGAGCAGGATCTGGGAGGGCAGGTCTGTGTGCGAAAAACGAGGACGTGTCCCCTGTGCCGTAGCCAATGGCTTTTCCTGGAAGCATCAGGCAGGACCTGAGAAAGGCAGTGGGTGGAAAAGGGCTTCTACCAGTGCCAAATGCAGAAACAAACTCACAGCAGTGAAATTTCTGTCCTGCATCCAGTCCCTGAGCTGCTGGTGGAGCCCTGGGCTGAAACATGGAGGCTCTGGTGCGAGATCTGACTGTCCCAGGGAGCCAGTGTGTGTGTCCTGAACTGCTTGGGAAAAAATGGGGAAAACAGAGAAAGTCCTAGTTTGGCTGGAGAACTGTGACATACAAATGTTATTGTTTAAGCTGGTTTGAAAGTAGTCATAGAATAAATTGAAAAAATGCTGATGGAGACAAACCATCATCACTGTGAAATGGTTCTTTGATGTGCCAGTAGGCCTGAAGTTCAGGATTTCTCTAGATTTGTATCAGGCTTGGAATTACTGGTCTCACACAGCCTTGGCAGGGTTCACAGGTTGGTCACAGACACCAAGAAGGTGAGCTCAGGTAAGAGACATTCATGGGAATGCTACTGGCCACATAAAGGCCAGTTGGGGGTAAAAGAAGGATGTAAATCCACAAGATTCCTTGCTCCTTTACAGCCTGTTTTGTGCCTGAAAGAGCTTGTACTAACCTGGCATTTAGGATGTGGAAGTCAGTGAAACACTCCTCTGGTCTGTACAGCACAGGCCGAACAGATCTACCCAGATCCATCATCGGTGTGGGGAGATTTCCTTTCTGATACTGCCCTGCTCGTGGTACAGCAGGGATCCTGCCCATTCTGCTGGGCAGCCTTGGCAGGGAGGTAAATTCATTCTCCAGGCACATGCTTAACCTTAACTCTTGTTTTGATCACGTTTTTCCCCTTCTTTCTCCGACCTGGGAGCAGCTGAAGAGGCGGGCGTAGGAGCCACTCCCAACCTGGAGGACCACGCTGCAGGAGATGCCACTCAAGGTGGGTGAATTGCCTGTCACTGGGTCCAGTCGTTGCTGCCCGTGTGTGCAACTGGTTGCTGGTGGCTTGGGAATTTTGTTCTGTGAGGAAATGCTCTGCCCTGCACAGCAGTTGTGCAGTTCTCCCTGTTCCTGACAGAGCAGGGTCGCACACGCTTGGAATGTTCCAACATACTCATTTCAGGGAGTTGCAGCTTCTCATGCACCAGATTTCTCTCTCAGATGGCCAAAGTCATGGTGCTTGTTTGTCCAGTTGCAAAACCAGGGCGTTCTGCAGGCTGGGAAAGGTGATGGACAGAGCTGGGATGTGCTGTGACCGGAGGAGCTGCTCACATTGAGCAGAGGCAGTGTGGGCCCTGCGTGTCACACATGAAACCAGTGAATTGTTTAGTTTCTGTGTCTTTCGAATGTAAAACATGACTCAGACCTACTCACTGATACCCTGACTTTAACATTAAGGAATTTTTCTCCTCATCCCAGTCTCGGGGAATGTGAGTGACAAAGCCAGACGCAGTGGGCAGCGAGTGTTCTCACAGCATTAATTATGTGTCTGCTTAGATGAGCTGAAAGTTATCCAGGGACCATTTGGCTACCTGGAAAGCTTCTCTTGACTCTACTCCGTTCAGGCTTGATGGAAAATTGGTTTTCTCAAAGCCCCCAGTGTTGGCTTAATGCCATGGGGCAGACTTAGGGATTGAGACTCCCCGTGATGCTTCTGTCCTGCCTGCACTGTGCACCACAGCCCTAATTTAGTGTGCTGTTTAAAATCTTAGTGGAAAGCCATTTTGTGAAGCATCTTCCTGTGCAGTAAACATAACAAATCCCTCCAGTAGGGCAGTGTCTTTCCTCCTCGTGGCTCCATTAGTGCCTTTAGACATCCATGTCTTTCACAGAAGTAAATAGGTCTTTGCTGTCTCAGCTCAGGGCAGAATTCAGGTTGTTGTTGCTTTCCACACACAGATGAGCACAATTCTGTGCACTCTGCTCCCTGCAATTAGAATAAAATCTTTACTGGCCTTTCCAGTGGTTTTTGGACTGTCAGCTCTTCTGTATATGAAATAGTGGCACCACTATAAAAAAGAAATCAGGACTGTTAGCGGAGGGGGTGAAGTTCTCTCTTTTCTCTGCCCTGGTTTTAGTGCTGTTTCTCACCAGATTTTTGCTAAGCCCTTTCTGTCCTGTCCTGGGATCTTTCAGCTGTCACATAGGAGGTGTTTGTGTGGTTGTTTCACTTAACTGATGTTCTCTTAAAATGGGGAGGATACTGATGAAAGACCAGGTTGGTCTTGACTTCATCTTTTCTTGTTTTGGTCTTGTTAATCTACCAAGGCCACGGTCGTGATCTCAGGGCTCTGATTTAGGCTCTCTACCTGATCAGTGCTCAAAAAGACCAAAGAGTCTTTGAAGCTGAACCAGTTCATAAAACAAGAGGCACATTCTCACTGGGATGGTTGACTCTAAAGCAATGTGCCCATGTCCAGGTGGATTCTCCATTGCTCAGGGCATCTTTCCTTCAGCTGAAGGAATTTCCAGCAGAAAAACTCGAGCTCAACCAGAAGATCTGGCTTTGTGCAGCAGTTTTTGGGTGGAATTGTAAAGGTCTGTGTCATGCACAGATTGGTGACAGAACAGAATCCCCTCTTTTACACACACACACCGAAAAAGAAAAGAGACAGACATACCTCTGTCTCTGTGGCCTCAAGTTCTGGGATTCAATGTCACTCAGCCCAAATGATGGCAAAGCAGCAGTGCTGGAGCTCCGATGAGCCTCAGTGGGTGCACACTCCAAAATTACTGTGGCCCTGTGGCTACAGCCATTTTTTTCTCCACAGTTCCTACTCTGGCATGGCATGGGAGTGCTCTTCCCAAGCTCCTGGGCAGTGGGAGTGATCAAAGAGCAAAGCAGAGGTGGTTTGAGCTCTGAAGCCAGTGCTGTGTGTGCCTGAACATCTCCTGAAGAGAGGGGAGGCCAGCAGGGATTCTGTGAGGTCAGGAAGGAGGACAGGGCTCTGGCCCTTGCTCAGGCCCTTGAGGCAAGAAGAGGTGGGCACTGACCAGAGAACTGATGGTCCAGTGGTAGAGTTAGGGCAAACGGGAATGTTCTTGGCCTCTGGAAACCTCTACAGCTAAGCCAGCTCATGGAGTGCAGGGTGATCCTGGCCACCTCCGAGCCAGGTCCAGGCAGGAATCTGGTCTCCCATGTGCTGTGGCTGTCACTGTTCCTGATTCCCGTGGGGATCAGAGTTTCTTTAAAGGCAAAAGCCACTGTAGGAGCGAGTTGTGTGTTCAGTGGGGCAGGGTGGGATTTGCTTTTATCTCCCAGTTGCCAGTAGAAATCCTGAATCTCTCGGCGTTACGTGGTGTTTGACATGCCTGTGCTAATTTCTTGCCCATGCTTCATACTCCACATCTTCAACTCCAGGCGAGCCGAGCTCTCCAAAGCTCCAGCCTGGGCCTCAGGAGTGTGTGGGAGAGGCAGTAAAAAGTGCCAGCCAGCCCCCAGAGCAGGGAGCGGGGCTTCAGCAGCCGCTTCTGTCACGTGAAACGAAGGCTCCGGCAGCAGCTCCCACCAGAATCGAGGTCACCATCCCACTCCCCCTGGATATGTACCAAGGCTCCGGAGCATCCGAAGGCAGCAGTGAGTTGTGGGATCAGGGAGGCAGAGAAGGCATCGGTGCGGAGCCAGAGCCGGGCCGTGGCGTGCGCACGGAGGGTCTGGCAGGAGCAGGTGGCACAGGGGACCATAAAGATGGACCATCTCCTTTGTGTGCCAGAGCCCCGCTAAAAGAAGATTCCGGCGGATGGGAGAGAGATGAGGACCGGGACATTGATGAAACCCCTGAACAGGGTTTGCCTTCCCTCGTGGGTCAGCGTGTTTCACTGGGACCTGAAAAGGGCTCGTGTCCAGCAGCAGCCAAGGAGACTCGTGAAGAATACGATGGAGAGAACAAGTCCAAAGATGTCCTCAGAGACACCCCGGGAGAGGCACTTCTGATTGAAGCTGAGTCACAGAAAGCAGGAGAGGACCAAGAGGAGAAGCGACAGCCGCTGGGGGTGGAAGGAGGTCCAGACGTCACCACATCAGAGCCTTCTGAAAGCGACTTCCAAAAAGAGGCTGAGCCCAAGGAGGGAGAAGATTCTGGAGCCGTGCTGGAAACAGCCAAAGTCCCTGCTGAGGTGGAAGATGATGTGAAGGACAAAGACGCTCCTTCGGAAGAGGCTGTGCCGGACGCAGGGGGCCGCCGGACGCCCAGGAGGAAGCCCGGTGACCTGGCTGCAGACAAGGCCAGCCGTGTCCCTCTCCTCAAAGGTGTGTGCTCCACCTGCTGCCCTGGGCTCCCGGCAGGGCTGCCCTGCCCAGCACCGCAGCTTACTGCCACCTCGGCTCCTGCTGCTTGGACATGGCCTGGACCTGGCTGTGACTGATCTACAGCGCTGCTGCCCCCTCCCTGCCCCTCCCTCTTTATTTAGTCCTGGATTGGATTGCCAGACCCTTGCGCTGCGGTTCCGCCTCCCTTGCATGGTGCTGGCGTGTCCCTAATCATGCTTTTTTTTCACCTGTTTTTGTTTTGGTTTCCTTGGATCTGTTGGGTGGGCGCCTTAACTCCCACCTGGCACCTTCCCAGAGAAGACAAGGACCGGATGGACGTGGCTCTGGCGTGGTGGAGTGGGGCTAACCTGGCGTGTGCAGCTTGTTCCGGCAGGACGCGTGCCATCTGGTTTGCATGTCTGATCCAATAACTCTTGGAATTGGCTTTCCTAAAGAGGAGGGAGGAGGAAAGAGGCAAGGATGGCAGGTCTAGCCATGGAAAAGCCCCCACATTGATCCTGTTTCTTGTACTTTCCCCTTAAATATCCATAAGCGACTGCTGCTGGAGGTCTGCAGCCAGCAGGAGCTTTCCCCACTGCCAGGCATGTCCATTGCTCTTCCAAAGCATCCTGCTGCGATCCCAGCTCTGGATGGGGTGTCCCTGGGTGTGCCAGCACAGTGCTGGGCTTGGGGGCTCAGCAGGAGCTGAACTGGAGGCCTCTAAACAGTGTGTGGGGCTGGGCTGGGCTGGGCTAGGAGGGCAGGTTTGGGTAAAAGTTTGAGTTCACCACTGAATGCACAAGCATCCCTTAGACCTTTCCTTTCTCCAGGGCTGTTTTCCACCTCTCCTGGGTTCAGGAATGTCCCCAGGGCCCAGCTCTTGTGGCCAAAGGCAGGTGATGCTGTGAGCTGTGTCACCAGGGCAGCAGGACACACGTTGGTGTCTCACCGTGTTGTGCCTCAGCTCTGGCTCTCCAGGGTCTGTCCTGGGGGAAGCTCTGCCTTTCCCCCCCGGATCCACATTCCAGAGGCTGGCTTGGCTGCTCCCATTGGCCTGGGAATGCTGCTCTGGTTTGCAGCCCTTTGCTGCGCTGCGCTCGCGAAGAAATTGTTGATGGAGCTTTTTGCACTGGAGCTAAAGCTCATAACATATTTCTCGTTGTTCCCTCCGGGATCAGCAGCGGGAAGCTTCGCACGTGTGCTGCAGGGCACTGGCATGGCTTGCACTGGAGCCTGGAACGACGGCGGGGTGGGGATGCACTGCCCAGAGCCAGCCAGCTTCTGATTCAGTAGGAGAAGTTGAATTATTTAATGGTCTTTCCCTTCAAAGACAGAGATCCTTGGTGGCTGTTTGGCTCCAGCCTTGCTCCAGCGTGCAGTTTAACTGAATTTGGGAGGGGTGGTGCATCCAGCAGCTCTGGGATGGGTCACTGCTGGATTAACAACATTGTCCATGTCATTGGGAAAGGGCTGATCCCCCAGGACAGGTTTCCAAACACTGGGGAGAGTATCAGCAGCTTCTCCTCCCAATTAGCTGAAGATGGGGGGGGGAAGGGCTTTGTTTTGAGTGCCTTGTAGTACAGACTTTATCTCCTCCCCATTTCTAATCTCCTAATTAGACTGACCCAGGTGGAAGGGGCACTCTGCTGGGAGGCAGAGAGCAGCCTGTGAGAGATGGGAATTAACAACAGCCAGGGATAAAAGTGCTCTGCAACGCCAACTGAACAACCCCCTTAAATGAGATCACGGTGCTGCTGGACTGGGGCTTCCTTCAGTTTGAGTCTCTATTTATACGATTGCTAGAACAAGTGGGAGTTTCAGAGATTCATGTTTAGGGTTGAAGGGAACTTTCTGTCCTAAACTGGATGGATCCTGCAGGAACTGGGTGGAAATCTGGGCGAAATGCTCTCGCACAAACCTCGTTGGTGTGTCTGGTCTCCAGTGCTGACTAACACAGAATCATCTGCTAACACAGAAGGAATGTGTTTATGGAGTGGTGAAGGATTTCTGCAAGAAATGGTGACTTTGTCATGTTTCTAAGAACAGTATTGAGTTTAAGGGAGAGCAGGGGCAGGGAACACCCCCCAGCAGTGTGTTGTCATCCCTGGAGTTCGTGACCAGTGCCAAGAGGTGTAACTGTGTGTTTCCATCTGTCAGGTCGTGTTGACAAGGAAGGGACCGAAGCTGATGAAAAGAAACCCAAGGTGAGCTAGAAATCAAAACCAGGGGTGACACCTGTCCACGTTCCTGGCTCCTCTCCTGCCCTCCTGGCCTGCTCTTGTGCCTCTTAGGAAACCTTCCCATTATGTTCCATTTCTTCCATTTGTTTTCAGGAGTTTTTATTTTTTCTTCCCTCTCCTGGGTTTGGATGGTGCAATCCATGGGGTTCTTTGAGGGTGAGGAAGTGGTCCAAATCTAAATTAAAACTCGTGGCTCATGGGGTTGGGTGGGTGGTTGGAGAAATAATTTTCTCAGCCCAGGACTGGAAAGCAGCAGCTGACCTGGGGCGGACTCAACACTGCACTGGGGACAAGCATAACTGTGAAAAGAGCAAATATGTAATCAAAACATTATATTAAATAATCTAGGCCTTGCAGATCATAGAATATCCTGAGTTGGAAGGGATTCACAAGAATCATCAAATCCAGCTCCTGGCTTGCACAGGACAACCCCCAGAAAAGATGCTCTGTTGTGTTCTGGGTGAGGAACAGAGTTTAATAATGGGTAAATTCCAGGAGTTTAACAATATCTGTCACACTGGTGATTTGGAGGAGGTTTAGCTCAGCTGGCCATTATCCTGATTAGTGCCTGAGTGGGATAATGGACAAGCTGAGGGGAAGCTCAGTGGGAGAAGAGTTAAAGATGAGGAATAGAATTATTTTCAAACTCTCAAATTGGTTGTTTCTCTATATTCTGCCCCAGCAGTCCCAGCCATCACCTACCTCACACCCAGCTCTGTATTGCACCCTCTAATCCTATTTAATATCGCTGATCCCATTTTGTTTCCTTCCCATGCTGATTTTTTTTTTGTTTTTGTTCCCATTTTATTTCGTTTCCATGTCCAAGAAATCCTCACCTTGCCCTGCCAAACCCCCAGGCTCCATCCCCCCCCTCCGACACTCAGCCCCTCCGAAACCACCCTCCAGCCCTGCCTCCGCCTCCAAACGAGCCTCTCCTGCCACTCCCCGGCCTGCCAGTACAGGAACGCAGGAAACAAAAGCCAAGGTAAGGGAGTGGGGTGTGAGAGAGGCCAGGGGCAGTACCTGGAGGCATTCCCGGTTGGTGGTGCTTGGCCGAGCCCTTCCCTGTCCCACGGAGAGGGTGGGATGTGCTTCCCTTCACCTTCCCGTGGTGCAGCCAGGCTGGGCTCCGGTTTTGGTGTCGGGAGGAACCAGCACACAGAGCACAGACGGCTCCTTGCTGCAGGGTGTGACCCGCTCTCCCCGAGGCATTTCCAGCTCCCTTCGTGCCCTTCCTTGTTTTGCAGCTCTGTCTGTGTTTCACGGAGCGTTGGCTGCAAACAGCAGATGGATTTGAGCTGTGCCAGAGAGTAGGGAATGCAACACATCCATGGCTAATCCTGCAGGGTGAACAGGACCTCGGAGCTTTTTCCCTTTGTGGCATTCAGTCACATAAACACACCCATGGTGAGGGACAGCACAGAACCACAGAATTCTGGAATGGTCTGAGTCATAGATGACCTTAAATGTCAGCCAGTCCCACCCCCTGCAATGAGCAGGGACACCTTGCACTGTCCCAGGCTGCTCCAAGCCCTGTCCAGCCTGGCCTTGGACACTTCCAGGGATGGGGCAGCCACAGGTTCTTTGGGAACCTGTTCCAGTCATAGATGCTGGGATTAATTTATCTTCTGTACAAAATTTTAGCAGAACAGGGGAAACCAAAGGATGGAATTTAGAGAACAGAGGTGTGGCTAGACCAGGTGTGAGCGTGCAGTGAATGGTGTAGCTGAAGCCCAGGGCTCGCCTGGGAAAGGTCACAGCCACTCCGCCAGCCCTGGCTGTGGAGATGGCACACAAGGTGTGAACTGGCACATTCCAGGAGTGGGGAATCCCAGAGGGGAAGGTGGGAAGGCCTCGTGCTCTGATCCCGAGGGGTGACAGCCCGTCCCTGACGTCCCTGCTGTGTCCCCAGGGCCCGGAGGCGAGGGGCGGCTCCAAGGCGCGCGCGGGGCAGGCGCAGAGGAACTCCACCAACGCCACCCGCATCCCGGCCAAGACTCCCACGGCCCCCAAGACCCCTCCCAGCTCCGGTAGGTGACGGTGGGAGCTGTGTGCTGGTGACTGGGTGGTGCTGCTGGGCAATTCCAGGGGGTCAGTGACCAAACTCGGCCCTCTCCTGGGGCTGGGGTGCACAGCCAGGGGTGTTCCCTCTGAACTGAGCCTTTCCAGGTGCTGCTCAGTCCCCTTGGTTCATACAGTCACCAGTGTGTAGGAGAGGGCAGTTGCTTTATCCTGTTGGATTTCCTCAAATCTGGAAGGTTTAGGCAGCTCCATTTTTTTTAATCCATCTACTCGTTTTCTCTCTGATGGTATTTCACAAAGACCAGGGGCAAGAGGATCAATTCTTCGATTACAGGAGTGGAGATTAGCCCATTATGCTCAGAGAAGAAAACCCCAGAAAGCATCAGGCATTGTGAATTTCCATTAAAATGGTGCATTTCACTGGATATATACATATATTTCATACTTAACCAGAGCTGCATAAAACCTTAAATCAATTAATTTTCCAGCTTTATTATGTTTAAGCATCTTTCTCATTCACTAAACAGGCAGAAAGGAGCAGAAAAAACCACCTCCTGCAGCAGCAAAGACTGAGAAAGGTGATGTTTAAGGGTCTTCTTTTCTTCTTTCATTTCCTTTTCAAACTGGGGACAGTGCCAAGCTGCTCAGCGATCAGCCTTAGTTAATTACAGAAAGTGATTTTGTGAAAATGCTTCCAAATTTCTAATAGAAAAGTGGTTCTGAGTGTCTTTTGTCTGTAATTCGTCATGCCACGCTCGGGTGGGGAGTCTTACTGATGATCCAGGCAATGGAGACCATCTTCCTTCTGGGATATTAGGAAATTGCCTTTAAATCGCAGTTGTGCCTTCAAAATGGAGTAGAAGAAAGCGCAGCCACCACCCTCCCCCTGCCCCTGGGAGTAGCGGGTGGGCTCTGGGATGAGGCAGAGCGGCCCCCAAGGGCAGCAGGGAGCAGGGGAGGGGTTCTGACCTGCGCTGTCCTGTCTGCAAACTCCAGGTGAGCAGCCAAAGTCTGGAGACAGAAGCGGTTACAGCAGTCCCGGCTCCCCCGGGACTCCAGGCAGCCGTTCCCGCACCCCCTCTCTGCCCACCCCACCAGCCAGGGAGCCCAAGAAGGTGGCAGTGGTTCGCACCCCACCGAAATCTCCTGCCTCTGCCAAGACCCGCGTCCAGCCGTCGGCCGCGCCCATGCCCGACCTGAAAAACGTCAAGTCCAAAATTGGCTCCACTGATAACCTGAAGCACCAGCCCGGAGGTGGCAAGGTAAACACGGACTCTGCTTGCCAGGGGCCTGTCTGTGGGGGCAGTGTGGGCTGGACACTCCAGCGGGGATGGGAAAACCTCCCTGGAGCAGCAGCAGCCCGGCCGTGGGCAGTGGGCAGGGCTCCAGCCTGACTCTGGTTTGTTTGGAAGGTTTTGGGTTGGATGCTTGGCCTGGAATTCCTTGCCTGGCTTAGTGCAGCTCAGCTGTGCCAGTGAGAGCTCGTGGTGTGGGTCTCATGGAGTGGCTGCCAGGGGAATGACATTCCCTGGTGGTGTCCAGGTAGGGACAGGTTGTGACCTGCAGCCCTGAGGAGTGGCAGGAGCAGGGCTGTGTTTCCGAATCCCACGCTGTGCCTGGAGCAGCCCTTCTCCACTGCAGGAGGGGACAGGATGGTCTGTCTCCTCCTTCTGAGGGTCTCAGGCTCAGACCCCACGTTTTTCCAGACTCTAGGATTTTGAATCCAGCTCTGTTGGCGAGGTTTTGGGTTGTGTTGTGCCATCCGGTGCTGTCTGGCTGCACAGTGCAGGGTGGTATGGCCAGAACTGGTACCACTTCTGTCCTTTCAACCACTTTGTACTCCCAGAGAAGTTGTTTCGTGAGCAGCAAAGTGACCTCTGGGCTCCAAGTGCTTGGGAATGAGGGTCTTGGGTTAAATTCTGCAAGCCTGGCAGGGGACACTGCCTGGCCTGGGGTGGCACTTCCTGTCCTGGGGATGACACCGCCTGGCCTGGGGTGACACTGCCTGGCCTGGAGGTGACACTGCTTGTCCTGGGGCAACACTGCCTGGCTCCAGACCTTGCAGAGCCATAGCAAACGTTCCCTGAGTGCTGTGCATGGCATTTTGTATGACCAGGTACCTCTGTGGCTCTGAATGTTCCCCCTTGGCATGGGAGGGGGAGGCTTTGAGCTGGCTCCTCTGCATCCTCTGAACTGGCAGCCTGCTTTTCCATGGCCTTTCCAGGCATTTTCCACCGTGGCTGGCGATTTACTGGCTTTGTGCCACAATCCAGGGGGGCTCTTGAGGCTGGGCAGGGCTGTTGGTCATGAGACAGCAGCACATGAGCACAGTGTCCTTTTTGGGGGGGCTCCTGCCCACTTAGCACAAGACAGGTTTTTCTTCCCACCCCCACAAACCCTGTTCTCCAAGGATTTTAGAAGGAACCCTTGTTTACTGGAAAATAGTTAAATTATTTGCTTGTTCTTTTTCAAACCAGCTTTTAAAAGTTGCTTTTTTCTCTCTCTGCTTCTCTGTTTGTTGTTGTTACTGAAGGAGTCAGAACAGCTGAATTTGGGACAATTCCTTGCTCTTTGCAGGGGAGAATGGCTGGATGCTCTGTTGGGGATTCCGTAGGACACGAGGCTGCTCTCAGCAGAATGATTGCAGCTGGAGCAGAAAGGGCTGATCTCACAGTTTGATTTTAGGCTGGTCAGAAGTGGGTTTGGAGCCTGCTCTCCATGCAGATTGCAGACCCCCAGCCTAGGGAAGCAGAGGAGCACGGGGCACACACGCCAGGAGCCAGCCACGTCTCTGCCAGTGTTCCTGCATGGTCTGAGCACTTGTGTTGTCGCTGGATCACCGAGTGCTGCTCTGGCAAAGCCTGGTCTGGCAGAGCTGGGTCCTGATTTGCGGGATTGGTGGATGTGAACTTGGAAAATCCTGCTGGAGGCACGTGCCAGCCGTGGTGCTTCTCATGCTGGAGAGGCAGGGCATAGCAGGGAGCTCTCCTGGCAGCAGCAGGCTGGGGTGGGAGTGCTGGGGTGGAGGCCTGCTCAGCTCTGGGGATGATGCCATCCAGAACTGTCTGTGCCCAGGGATGTGACACTGCTGGAGGCTCTCCTGGTCCCTCTCACAGGGCTGTGCTTCACACAGGCTCAGACCTGTGGGTTGTTACCTGCACATACTCCTGGGGAGGTTGTGAAGCCACTGCAGTGTGTGGGGAAGGAGCAGGGATTGTCTTCACCCTCGGGTTGTCTGGAAGAGCTGCTCCCATGCCTGGGATCGCTCCAGCACAGCTCCCGACACAACCAACGGGGAAAACAAGCCCTGAGTGGAACCAGCTTCATTAGCACAGAAATGGTGTGTGGAGGGAAGGCTTTGGGGCTGGAGGGTGTGGTTGGCACGCGTGTGATTCCCATGTGGCCCCAGCCCTTCCCAGCCTCGCTCCCACTGGAGACTGGGAATCTGCCACGGAGCTGGGATGGGACTGCATCACTGGGATGGGAGCACAGGGCTGCATCCCTGCAGTGGAGCAGCATCCCTGGCCTGGGGCTGCATTCCTGGCAGCGTTGGCTTTCTCTTGGTGGCTGTGGAGGGAGTGTGAACCCTGTGCAGAGCAGAGCTCGGTGTCCTCTCCCTGTGCTGGACACGCAGCTCCCGCTGGCCAGGGGCACCTGTTTGCCCAAGGCCAGGTGTGCCTGGTCCAGAGGGAACTGTGGTGCCCAGCATGGGAGCTGGAGCTGGGCAGGCATGTTTCTGTCAGCTCCATCCCTCCTTCTGCTGGCTCTGCAGAGCTGAGTCTCCGAGCTCTGGTGGAGTCTCCGAGCTCTGGTGCCTCTCAGCAGTGCCTTCCAGCGGGTTTGCTGCCCAGCAAGTTCCCCGTTTTGTTCAGTGGAAGGAACCAGGCTGAGCTGGCTTTTTGGCTGGTGTTTGTGGCCTGGGACCCAGGGCTGCGTCACCACCCAGGCATATCCAGTCTCTAGCTATAACCTGCCCACCTCCATCTTCACTTTCCAGCCCAGGAGCAGACAAATCTGTGCAGCAAGCCAGAGATTCTCCTTTCTACTCCTGGCACTGGAAGGCAGGTTCCTGCTTTTAGGGATATAACACATGGTCAAGCTGCAGATGGTCATGTTGTTTCTCACGCTCTTTTCTGGCTACTAAAGGTGCAGATAATTAATAAGAAGCTGGACTTTAGCAGCGTTCAATCCAAGTGTGGCTCAAAGGATAATATCAAACACATCCCGGGCGGAGGCAGTGTGAGTACCTTCACACTTTCAATGCTCTATAATAGTTCTTATTATAAGTGGCATGTTGTGTACACTAAACTGCCAATGCTATCTGCAGCGACCCTGCCATCAGATAGCTATTGGTGACGTGCAATGACTCTTTTCTGGCTACCAAAGGTGCAGATAATTAATAAGAAGCTGGACTTTAGCAGCGTTCAATCCAAGTGTGGCTCAAAGGATAATATCAAACACATCCCGGGCGGAGGCAGTGTGAGTACCTTCACACTTTGAATGCACTGTAATAATCCTGATTTTAGTGGCATGTTGTTACACTAATCACCAATGCTATCTGCAGCCACCTTGCTGTCACATAGCCATTGGGGACGTGCTGTCATTTAACCCCATTAACCCAAAAGATGAACCCTAACAAGTCCTGGACATGCCTGACATGGACAGAACTAACTGCCCTGTGTCCAAACCACGTCTGTAACAAAACATCCCAGTAACTCCAGGGTTTTGCACCACCTGGAAGGCTGAAAGCCTCCTTGTCTGCGGGATGGGGCCTCTGGCACGCAGCGATGCAGGAGATGGGTAGATTTATGAGCTGACCCAGTCCTCGTTGCTTAATGTGCTGCTAAATTGGACGTGATCCTTCCCAACACGTGAACTCACAGGTTCCTGCCCATTCCCATCAGGCAAGTATGACCCATGCAAATATTAAGTTTCTCCTTGCTAACGAATGTGTCCGGCAGTGCTCACGGAGGCTGAGCCTAAAGTATTGTTGAGTTAATTGATTTGAACGCTGGCATTTCCAGCTGTTCCCACATAAATACCAGACTCAGCTTTCAGTTACTGTGCCAGAAACCTGGAGAAACTCCACAGAGGTTGGTGGATTTACAGCTGGAGGTAGTTTGGGTCCAGGAAAGATGCTGGACCGAGGAAGGCACATCCCTGAGACCCCAGACAGTGTGACTGGGGTTTGTGGGGGCCTGGTCTGAGATGTTCCCCATGGACTTTCCTTGGGCTGTTTTTGATCTCTGTGGACACCCTCCCCGAGAAACTGAGCCTTGCAGAAGGCTTGGCAGGTGAACACAGGGACACAGCTGGGATTGCAACCTCTGCCTTAAATTTGGTATCACTCTGCCGTTATTTCACGGGCCAGAGGGGCTGCTCTGCAGAGCTCAGACCCCTGTGAAGCACTTCCATGGTTGTTCCTCTTCCTTACTCCGGGGTCCTGCACTGCCTGAGCTGCCCAGGGTGCGGTGGACGAGGAATTCGTGTTGGCCACGAATGCTCCGTGCTGTGGCTGGTGATGAGCTTGTCCCTTCCTCCACGGAGAGCTCACACCGTGGGCGTTTGCAGCTGCAGTGGGTTAAGAATTACCTGGATTTTTGTCTGGGGGTTGTGATCCCTCCCCAGGCTCTGCCAGAACTGAAACCCCCCCAGTCTCTGCCTGGCTGCAGCAGCTCTGGGAGCTCTCGGAGCAAAGCCTGGCAGGGGCAGAGTGTGGCTGCACAGGCTGTCCTGGGGGCTGGGCTTGGGAGAGGGGCAACAAGAGACCCCAGGGCTCTGATGGCCATCGGAGCTTTAACCGCCCAGGACACCGTCAGCAGGGACCCCCTGCCCAGCCCTCGCTGCTCCCGGGGGAATCTGTCACTCCCTGGGGTTGGTGCCTGGATTTTTAGGCCCGTGGGTGCTCTGACCAGGTGATGCCTTGGGCAAACGTTGGCCTCGGCATTGCTGAGGGTGGGATCCCCAGGTCTCTGGCACTGGTTTCCCAGGCAAACAACTCTGTTCCCCTTTTCCCTTCTTGCTGAAATGGGAAGGATCCTTCTCTGCTCCCCAGCAGGATGGGAAGGGATGACAGAGTCCTGTCTGCCGAAAAGGAGACTGGAATGAGAGCAGAAAGTTCCAATTGCTGATTGCTTGCACTGGAAACAGGAGGAGTTTCAGTCCCAGGTCTCAGTGGTGCTTGAATTGCTCACAGACCCTTCAGGGTCACAGCTGGGCTTAGAAAGGCACCAGCTGCCCTTTGTGGGTCTGTTTGCTCCTCTCCAACCAAATCCAGCTCCTCTCCTGCCCAGTGCATTAAGGGTGTGACCTCTCCCAGTGCTGTCTCCACGTCTGTGTCCACGCTGTGCTCCCAGACCCCGAGGGGTCGCTTTTCTCCCTCTCTGTCTCCTGTCAAATGTGCCTCTTGGTCTGCGCGAGCTTCGGAGACACGGCAGGGCAGCAGGGCTCTGTGCCGTGGGACTGAGCCTCTGCTCCTCCTTTTCCTGGCTCCATGGCGGGGTGGGGCTGCTGCTCGGGGCTGTGACAACCCCAGTCCTTCACTGAGGGTGAGAACTGAAGGATGCACCTTCCCCTGGGGCTTTTGGGTCAGCCCTGGCTGCTCAGATGGGGAGCAGAGGCTGTGGTGACTCCTTGGTGCTGCTCTGGGGGCTGCTGGGAGGAGGCAGCTCCTCTCCACAGGTCCCTTTGGTGCTGGCACATCCTTGTGCCACTGCAGAGAGCATCACACCCGCTCTGGTGCTTGGGGGGAACACGGAGAGCAGGATGTGCTCCCCTGGAAATCCAGGCTGTCCCCAGAGCCAGAACCCACCTCGAGGTGTCGATGATCCCATTTCTCCTGCACAGCCCCACTAACTCCAGCCACAGCTGGCTCACACCCGGTGTGAGTCCCAACCAGGGCCCGGGGGAACTCGTGGGGTTCTGGGGATGTTTTCTCCCCCCTTGTCTCCTGCTCCTGCCGTAGCTGCCGTGTGTGTGCCGTGGGTCGGGCTCCTGGCCCTCCCCTGGTGTGTGACTGCTAACGTAGCCCTGCAGAGCCCCCGTGGATGTCCCTGTGTGTGTGTCCCGTGTCCCCGGTGTCCGTGAGCAAGAGGCCACCGGCCCCACGCGCTCTGGGGACGGGGGGGATCCGTGGAATTGCTGGAGTTCAGACACGTCGTGGGCAAAACACACCAAAACAGAGCTTAAATATCACAAAATGCCGATGTGGTTCAATATTTTATAACTGCCATTTTAATTTCTATGATGTGAACTCCAGATATTTAGACTTTGTTTTGCCTTTTTTTTTTTTTTAACCCTTATTTCCATTACAGCATTTTTCAGAAATGCATATTTTGGTCACTCTTTTAAAAGTTCTGTGCACATTGATCATTTCTGTTCTTTCAGTTTTTGTGGACATAAGCTTTATGTTTTACACCAGAAAAGGTATTTATTTTTTACATTTTCTCTCTGGTATATCTCCTCCTTTTGGATGATGTGTATGCAAATCTTAATTAATTACCACTCCACTTTCTCTCTCACTTGAGCACTTAAAAATTGCCTCTACTCCCCCCTCTGTGGAGAGGTGATCTCGTGCATGCTGACATGTTAAGAGGCTACTGCACACGGGCATTAATGATCTCCCATTTCTGATGACAGTTTCTTTGGTGCCATTAATCCTCCTGGGGTTTGAGCTGTCCTTTCCCTCCAATCCAGCTCAGGTGCCGCTGTGTGTTGTGCTCCCCCTCCCCACCTGCCCGTGCCGGCCACCCGCTCATCCCCTTCTCCTCTCTCCTGTGGACAGGTGCAAATCGTTTACAAGCCAGTCGACCTGAGCCATGTGACATCCAAATGTGGTTCCCTGGGCAACATCCATCACAAACCAGGTAATGGGGTGTGTGGAGAGGGGCAGAGGGCTGGGGAAGGACAGGGGGTGAGGGGAGGCAGTGGCTGGAGCATCCCAGCCAGCCCTGGAGTGCCGGGTGCTGTTCCCAGCTCCTGACCCTCCTCCCACTCTTCTCTTCCAGGTGGTGGCCAGGTGGAGGTGAAATCTGAGAAACTGGACTTCAAAGATAAGGTGCAGTCAAAAATTGGGTCCCTAGATAACATCAGCCACGTCCCTGGAGGAGGCAATAAAAAGGTAAAGGGGCCCTGGGGACCGGCGTGTCCTGCTGGGGGTGTGAGCCTGGGAGGGGGGTCTGGCCTTGGGGCTCAGGGGTCGGAGCAGAGCTGTGGCACTGCTGCCAGGGTGTCTGTGTGTCCCTCTGTGGCCACCCCAGTGAGTGTGAGTGTCAGTGACAGCCTCTGCTGTGGTTTCCTGCTCTTTCTGCTGTCTCTGAAGTTTGCGTTTGTGTCTCAAACCCTTCCCACGGAGAAGTGTCACCATCAGCAAGTCCTGTGCGCCCTGGGTTGCTGCTGTGGCACAGAGCTGGCAGCTGGGGAGCTGCAGAGGTGTTGGATCCCCAGTGAAAGTGGAGCATTAAAGGCTCAGCTTTATTTAGAACAGGTGACTTTGCAGCAAACTGGCCCTTCAGAAGGTGATTTCTCCTTCCTGACCGAGGGCTCGGTGAAGGAAGGGGAGTGTTGGGGGGGATTTAAATTGAAAGACAAAAGGCACTCGGGTCAGGGAAACACTGAACTTGTGCCGAGCTGTTCCCACTGAGGCTTTGATGGTGACTTCAGTGGGTCTCAGCCAAGTAAAACAGCTCCACAGCTGGGCTTCAAGGCCACCAAGGCCCCAGCAGGCAGGGGGGTGAGGACATCAGGTGAGCACAGA
Organism: Orthonyx spaldingii; assembly: GCA_013397795.1. Lineage (NCBI taxonomy): Eukaryota > Metazoa > Chordata > Aves > Passeriformes > Orthonychidae > Orthonyx > Orthonyx spaldingii. The sequence goes on along the minus strand of VZTJ01002455.1, from coordinate 558,595 downwards.
GCTGAGACTCCAGCCTGGCGACATGCAGGGTTCGGCTTCCCCAGGGAAAAGCGGTTTTTATCTTGCTTGTTTTTCCAGCACTTTTGTCTCAATGGGAGGGGAAGGTTCTGTTTCAGCTCCTGTATTTTGGCACTTTGTTCTTGGCCACGTGTTCTCTGTGCAGCTCCAGCTCTCACCTCCAGCTGGCCTCTGACTGCGGGACCGCTTGACTTCCTTACCCTTCTCTCTGCCGTGCATCAGCCTCCCCTGTGCTTCACTGAGCCCTTTGCCATCGGTTTTGTGATTCCAGGGATGACTCTGTCACGTCCCGGCACATTCACTGGGCCATAGTTTGAAGAACTTGCCCTTTGCAGGGGAGTTTCTCTGCAAGGCTGTGGCCCAGCAGTGGCATCACCACCTCAGCCTCCCAGCCTGGTGGCTGCCCCTCCTCTGCCTCAACCCACACCTGGAGGAGGTTGTGGGTGTGACTGAGTCCCAGTGCAGCTCTGCTGCCCCTGTCCCGTGTCCCCAAGCCCCCTCCTTGCTCTGTGACACACAGATCCACATTTGGGCTCACAGTCCACATCCTTCAGGCTGAACTCTGGTTCCTGTGCTGGGTCTGCCGTGGGGGGCCGGGTGCTCCGTGCTCTGCCCAAGTCCCTGTGCTCTCCTTTGCTGCTCCTGCAGAGTTTTCCTCCCTGGCTCCAAATGCAGCCAGTCTTCTTTCTATGAGTCAGTGAATGGCCCAGCTTTCCGATCTTTTTCTCCCCAGTTTTCTATTTCTTTTCTGTATTTTTTGTCTTTTTCCTTCTGGCTGACATTTCTTGGACCGTGTTTTTTGTTGCTGATGCATTTTTTTGCCCCCCACTGCCCTGGGTGGGTTTCTTCGCCCGTAGAGAGAGAAAGGCAAGGAAGACAAGACCTGGACCCCGAGCCCAGACCCCGCTGGGCTCCAGGCCCTGGTGCTGGAGCCACTCAGCCCCACGGAGAGCCAGCCCCCAGCCTTGCACTCGGTTGGGGAGGGCACCTGTAAGTAGCAAACCAGATACAGTTCACCGGGAGAGGGGTTTGGCTCCTGGGAGCAGCTCTGTGGGCTGAGGGGAAGCTTCATGTGCTGTGTCCCCCCAGCATCTCTGCCAGGGGAGTGGGAGCAGCCCAGGCTGTGCCTCTGCGTTCTGGGACCCAGGACCTCGCCTGGGGAGGATTTGGCAGCATCCAGGTGCTCAGGTCCTGCTGTCCCCTCTGGTGCCTGGGACACGCCCGAGGACTGGGCACTGCTTCACTGCTCTGAGCTTTCCTCCCACCTCAGCGGCCACACCCGAGTGGACACCTGGCAGGTCCCTCTGTCCCCCTGGCCGTGCCCCCCTGACCGCCCTCCTCTCCCCCACAGATTGAGACTCACAAGCTGACCTTCCGCGAGAACGCCAAAGCCAAGACCGACCACGGCGCCGAAATCGTCTACAAGTCCCCCACCATCTCCGGAGATGCCTCCCCGCGCCGCCTTAGCAACGTCTCCTCCACCGGCAGCATCAACCTGGTGGACTCCCCCCAGCTGGCCACGCTAGCCGACGAGGTGTCCGCCTCGCTGGCCAAGCAGGGCTTGTGATCGCGGCACGGCGGCCACCAGGAGAGAAGACAAGGAAAGGAAACAAAAAAGAAAAGAAACAAAAATAATAATCTGGCCTTCTTCCTCTGTTCCTTTTACAGCTGCTTCCCCGTCCCTAACTGGTTAATGATTTAACCTGCTTTTACTGTTCATTCAGCTCTAGCTCCAGGACTTCAAAATCAGTGACACTATGAGGTACAAAACCTCCTCTCCCCCTGCTCCTCGGAGCGCACAGCCCGTCCCCGTCCCCGCTCTCCCCCGCTCCTGCCGCGCCCCTCGCTGTCCCAGCCCCGCCCGGGGCCACCGGGAAGGCGGGGAGGGGGCCCGAGGGGCGGCCACAGCACGACGCTGACCCGAGCACCCCACACCAGCACCGGGCAGCGGGTGGCCCTCCCGGGAAGGGGCTGTGACCTCGCCCAGCTCCTGCCCCTGCCGCTGGCCCCTGCTGCGTCCTGGGCGCGCAGGCAGGGCTGCGGGGAGGTGCCTTCCCTCCCCGCCTTAAATTTGCCTGCTGATTTGGAAGAAACCTTTTGTTTTTATCTCCGAAAGCCGAGATGTGTATGAAGATAACGGCCAGGTACCCCCTAACCCGCTCTCAGCTCCGGCAGCTGGAGTTCAGGCGACGCCGGGTGCCCGCCCCGAGGGGCCCCGGACGGCCGTTCCCCTCTCCGTGGCTGTGCTGGAACCGCTGAGTGGATGAGTAGAGGCTTTTCCCCATTCCTTTGGCAGCCCCTCGTGTCGTAGAGTAGATTTGTCTGTATATGCTTGGACCGTGCCAGGGTGATTGTTTTCATAAACGAGCATGTGTTTAAAAAATAAATGCTGTAAGTAGTTTTGAGCTGCCCCGCGCCGGCTCCGCCGCAGCCCAGCCGGGGGCCCGGGGCGCTGGGGCGGCTCCGGGCCGTGCCCAGCCCCGGTGCCGCAGGAGGAAGGAGCCCGGCACCGCATGTCTGCCGGGCGGGGGGGCCGGGGCTGCGCCGGGGCTCCCGGTGCCCCGGGAGCTTGGATGAGGGGCACTCACAGCTCCAGGGCTGCGATGGCTCCTGGATTTGGGTGCAGCTTGTGACATTTTTGGGTTGTTCTTTTTCTTTCCCTGCAAGGTCAGCTCAGCGATGGCGGAGGTGGCAGCTCCATGGCTCTGCTGTGCCGGTGGCAGCGGTGAGACCCCGGGAGGACGTGGGGGAGGCGCGAGGGAGGCGGCAGCAGCTCCCCCAGCCCGGGGCCAGCGGCTGCTCCCTGGCACTGAACCCCCTCTCCGGGCGCTCCCCGGGTTTGAGTTGGCAGCGTCTCACCCCTCACACAGCACTGACCACCCCCCAGCACCACTCGGGGATAGGAGCCAGTCAAGGAGTTATTTCTGTGGCTGCTTTTCTTCCTGTGGGTCCCCAGGGAGCACGAGGGGGTCCTGTGGCTGTCCCTGCCTGCCCCTTCCCTCTACAACCAAAGAGGCCGAGATGCCACCAGTGCAGCTGTGTCCTCCCGCCCCGGCTCCCCCAGAGGCCCCAGCCGAGCTCTGGGGGTACAGCTGGGGCTGGGAGGGGCCCGGTGGGGCCGCAGACCCTGCACCCCCAGGCTGTGCCGCAGGGAAAGCCAAGCTTTCCCAGAAAGGGCCGGAACCCTGGGCTGGCAGGGCTGGCGGGGGGTCAGGGCCCCTGGTTGTCCTTGGGGTGGTGGCTGGGTGCCACCGAGGCTGTCAGAGCAGCTGTTCCCGGGCAGAGCAGCAGTTCCTCCCAGGACAGGCCTTGCTCCCACCCTGCGGGAGCTGTGACCCCGCTGTCACCCCCGTCCCTCTGCGGGGCTGGGCTGCTGCAGGCCCGGCTGCTGTGGGGATGGTTTGGGGGGTCCAACCCTTCTCTCTGCAGCCCCAGGAGCTGCTTTATTGCTGGGGAGAGGCTGGTCCAGCACCACCACCATGTCCAGCTTGTCACTCGCTCCGTTCACTTGACTCCATGATTGTAAGACTCTGTGCTCTGTCCCTGACTCTGTAGCGCTGTAGGAGCCGCCGCGGTTTTTGTCCTCTCTAGAACGAGCAAGTGGGAGAACCCTCAAAGCGTCACCTCTTTACCCCTTTTGGGCTGCAGGGCGGGGTAGCTGAGCTTGCCCATCCTGTGCCACCCCTGTCCCCTCCGTGCAGCCCCCGAGGGACAGCAGCACCCAGGGCTGGGACGTCCCTCGCGTGCGCCGAGCTCCAGTGAGCAGCCCCTTCCTGCTGTGAGTGTCCTCAGCCCCGTCTGCCGTCCCCCCGGGGGCTGCGGGGCCCCAGGACAGCCCTTTCCATCCACCAAGTCATCCGCTGTCCCCTCCAGCAGCCCGAGCCACGTCCCCAGCCCCGACCCTGCGTTCAGACCCAGGCCTGAGGGTCCCCGTGAGCAGCCGGACAAACCCGACCCCCGGCTTTTCCTTTACTCCACACACATCTTGGGTCTGAAAAGGGTTAAAACCGGCACTGATTAAAAA